>JADILG010000185.1:0-14321 GCA_017591655.1 Thielaviopsis populi | reverse complement strand
AAAAAAAAACAAAAAAAAAACACTTTTTTTTTTTTTTTCCCCTTTTTTTTTTTTTTTTTTTTCAAGTCCTCTCAATCCTTTTAAGCCCTTTAGACCCTTTAAGCCGTTTAAGCCGTTTAAGCCCTTAGGCCTAAAGAAGAAAGTGGTCCCTGGCTAGAGTCTTGGTAAGATCCCTGTCGAGCCGACGGGACTGTTTGATCTGTTTTAGCTGCGATTTATAGACGGCTTTAGCTCAGAGCTGATTTAGCCCATTTGGGCCATGTGTATGTATGTGTATGTGGCTCTTCCTCCCCTCCCCCCCCCTCGGGGACAACGAAGGGGGAAAATGGGGGGAGGCGTGATGGGGAAAAAACAGGAGGGGGTGGGAGAGAGAGAGGAGGCAAGGAAGGAGAGAGGAGGAGGAAGGTGGGGGTGAGGAGCAAACGGAAAGTTTACAGAGGTTGAACGCACCCCCTAGAAGATCGGCGTCTGATTGGGTGTAGTAGCAGGTATTTTCTCTGGTCTGGACAGGTTGACGGGAGTGAGTGTACCTTTTGTTTCTTCTTTTTTTTTTTTTTTCAATTTTTTCTTTTTTTTTTTTTCTCTTGGGCTGTCTGTCTGTATCCCTGTACACCCTGTTCCGGCCTCTTCCAACCAACGTGTGTGTATGTGTGTATGTGCACTTTCCTGTGGCAAACGACCATCTTTCCAAGGCAATAGTCAAAGAAAAGAAAAAGAGAACAAAAGAAAAAAAAGAAAAAAAAATCAGCCATGTCCTCGGTACAAACACCCCTGAGCCAAGCCAGGCCAATCTTCCGGCCAAACTCCAGCCGCTTCTTTGTACTAGGTACCTAGACACCCCCGGCACGCCGACCCCAGACCCCAGTCCCCAGTCCCAGCAACTACCTCGTGAAACTCAGGAACGACAGAGAAACCAACAAACCAACGTACTTGCCTGTTTCGTCCTCACAGTGGCTCTTTCCAAGATAAAAATACCCGGCCTCCTCCCACCCCAGCTTTCTTTTCTCTTCTCTTCTTCTTCCTTTCTTTCTCACCACCAACCTTCACTCTTCACTTCACACTCCTTCTTTGCTCTTTTGCAATCTTGTTCTTGTTGTTGACTGAACAAAAAGCTAGTTCTTTTTTTTCTTCTTTCTTTTTGCCGTCTTCAACATTTTCCATTCATTACAAAGTTTGTGCTTCTGAGACCGGATCTCTATCACTTTCCTTGCCAGATTCCACTCTGACGTTTGATCACCAGTCATCGTTTTGTGCCTTGATATCACACGTGAAGACCACCACAATCACTACTACCATCATTAACCCCAAAAAACACTCCCACATATCCATTCAAAATGAAGTACGCCGCCATCGCCTCTTCTCTCTTTGCTGCCGCCACTGTGCTGGCCCAGCCCCACAACCGCCACGGCCACGACGCCCTCCACAAGCGCTTCCAGAAGCTGGAGGACGCTGCTGAGCTGGTCCAGCGTGAAGTCAAGACCGAGTGCGTCTATGAAACCGAGTGGGTCACCGTCATTGAGTGGGTTGACAGCGAGGGTGTTGCCACCCAGGCTCCCGAGACCATCTCCCCCACCGCCAAGGTCCCTGCCACCACCACCACCGACAGCGAGCCTGCTATCTCAACTGATGGCCTGTTCTACGAGCACGCCTCTTCGTCGAAGACCACCGCTGTTGCTCCCACCACTCTTGTGACACTCACTACCACTCAGTCCGCTCCTCCTGCTACCACTGAGACTCCCGTCAAGACCCCTGATGCTCCTGAGACTCCCGTCGAGACCCCTGATGCTCCTGAGTACGTGGCTCCTACCTCGTCTTCGACTCCTGTTGCCGTCGAGTATGTCGCGCCTACTTCTGTCGAGGAGTATGTGGTCCCTACTTCCTCTGTCTATGTTGCTCCCACCACCACCGCCGAGCCTGTCTACGAGGCTCCTGCCGCCACCTCTTCCTCTGCCCCCGCTGCTGAGTCTTCCTCTTATGGCAGCGAGACGTCGTCGGGCTCTAGCTCTGGCTCCTCCGAGACATACAGCAACGGATACCTGACCTACTATGACCTGGGTCTCGGTGCCTGCGGTTTTGACGACTCGGGCAAGGATGAGACCGACTACATTGTTGCCATCTCTCACGAGATCATGGGCACCCAGTCCAACGGCAACCCCTACTGCGGCAAGAAGGCCACCATTACCGGCGGTGGCAAGACCATCACTGCTACCATCCGCGACAAGTGCATGGGCTGCACTCCCGAACACGTCGATGGCTCCAAGAAGGTCTTCCTGGATCTCTTTGGCTCCACTGATGCCGGAAAGGAGACCGTCACTTGGTCCATTTCCGAGTAAACCCAGACCCGAGACTTGATACACCTACCAAAAAAAGAACCTCATCATTGGTCAACTTCATGCCCTGTGGACCATGAACAGTGGTTTCCTTTGATGATGATGTCATTCGCCTGTACATCTTTCCACGACCGCTCACGACCAAATCTTTTTCTTTTTCTTCTTTCCTTTCTTTCTCTCTCTTCACTTGTCTCGATCTTGCAGGATACCATAGGCAGATCAACCACGGAAACAGTGCCATTTCTTGCTCTTTTCCTTACTGCTAGGAGGGGGGCCACATCTTGTTCATATATTGGATGGATTTAGAATCACCAATCTTTGTTTTTTGTTTCTTTTTCGTTTCTTGTTCAGACTTATAGAGATGTCGCGTTAGTCTCTGTTCACATGCTGTGTTTTTCTGTGTACTGCCCGAGGCTGTACCTGTACCACCCGATGACGGGGGAGCCAATTTCCTTTTTAAATTGCTCTCTTGAAAGCAGCGGATACACACAGCCCTGCTGCTGTTACGCAGGACAGAGTATGTGGCACAGACGCTGCACACGACAGACACCCCAGGATTTCTTTCTTTTCTTCTCTTCTTCTAAAGACGGTCTTTTTTTTTTCTTTTCAACTTGTACATATTCACTTATAGCTTGGCCATATCATAAGGATTGCTTGGGACTTCACTCGTTTGTCCCGGCATCTGGGCCTTTTTTCTTCCAAATGTCCAAATACAGAAAAATACATACTTGGATCAACCAATTCTCTTCTTCCCTTTTTGTAGTGTGTGCCGAATGTACTGTAAACTGCTATTCCCTCTGCTCTGCAAGTAACCTACCTCTAACAAACAAGCCCTACTACACCGTTGACAAAAAAAAACAAGCTCAGAACCGGAGTCGAACCGATGACTTTAAGAACTGCAGTCTCACACGCTACCACTGCGTCATCTGAGCTTGCTTCGCCTGCCTGCTATTGCGGTATATATATATACTGTGGGTGGGCGTGGATTTCGTCATTTGATCTGCTTCACTTTTCGTCGAGCTTGGCATCTGTGGTGTCACGTTTCCCGAGTTCAAGTAGCCTGTAAATCCGACAACACACAGCAACGTTATGTTTCCCGGCCGAGTACAGAGTATTTGAGTGATGTTGGCGTGAGGCTCTTTTGGGTATATCTGTATATCAAGCCTGAAAAGGCCCATCTTCACCCCGCTCTCCCTTCCCCTCCCCTCCCCTCCTCATCCTCTCTCCCGACCCCTACAACACACCCACCAAGCCCTCTATATACCGCCGCGAATCAACGCCTATGCCGCGCGTTAGCCCGTCCGCGCCCACCGCCTTGACAATGCCCAGCGCGCCAGGCTCGCCGTCCGTGTCGGCGCCGTCGACGCTCTCCATCAGCGACGCGCCGAAGCTGCGCCATGCTGCGTGGTCGCTGGCGCGCCGCACCAGGAAGACTTCCTTGCTGACGGTGCGTGGGCGGCGGACGGGGGCGGCGCGCGTGGGTGTGCATGTGTGTGAGCTGGAATGGTCGTCGTCGTCGTCGTGGTCAGCGTTGTCGTCGAGGTCGGGTCGTGATGCGTCCTGGGGTGAGGTCGCAGGCGACTCAGAGATGGTTTCCAAGCCGCCGTCGCCACTGCCACTGCCACCGCCACCGCCACCGCCAGCGGCCAAGTCGGTAGCTGCACTGTCGTCGACGTCCTTGAGCACGCGGGTCCACACAACCCACCAGCCACGACTTGTCTTCGCCGAGCGTTCCGTGGCGCCGGGCTGCCTGGCAGCAGCAGTGAGCATGTTCAGCATATGCAGGTGGGTGCTGATGGCGTCAGTGCGCGACCACGGGTCCTTGCGAGGCTTGGTGCCGCCGATGACTCCGGCGGGCGCGGGCGCACTGGAGGCTGGCACGGGGATGTTGGGCACGGAGCACAGGAGCACGAGCGACGACGGATCGTAGATCATGTCAAAGATGCCAGGCGACGGGCGCGGGATGCGGCGCGCGGTGGAGCCGATGAGAGCATTGCGCACAGCGGAAAGTTGGGTGTGGAGAGTGTTGTAGAGCGGTTCCGAGGATAGGGCGGAGGCGGCAGTGGCTGGGTCGAAGAGGAGCACAAAGAGGAATGGGCGGTTGACGTAGACGACGACACGGAGTTTGGTGTTCCTGTGTTTGGTGTTATCGCTGGCGTGCCCATGTCTGGTATTGTCGCTGACGCCCTTGTCTCCAAGAGCTACACAGACAGTGCGGCGTAGAGTCTTGGCGCCGTGTGACTGACTATCGGTGGTATCTGACGCGTCACTCTCGTCGTCGCTGAGCAGACGGTCTGCTTCGTGCCTCAGGCCAATAAGGAAATGGTTTGCAGGATCGTTTGCTTTTCGGGGGTCGGTGACCGGGACCACACCCGAAGAGCTAGGCGGCTTTGGCTTTTCGGCAGATCTTGCCGCTTCCTGGGTACCTAGCGACCAGTACGTGCCATAGCCAAGTTTGAGATAGTTTTTGAACTTGTTCATGGCACCATCGCCCGAGCCCTCGTCTACTGGCATCTGTGGTGCTTTTGCATTGGCATCTTGACGAGGAGGTAGAATAGGCAGAGTCCCTTGCGGTTGGGATTCCACCGGACGGTCTTCATTTGATGTCGCTGACGTCGTGGAGGGTGTTTGTTCTGAGTTTGAAGCGTTGGCTGTATTTGATGAATGCTCGTTTGACCCGGGCCTGGCCCGAGGAGTATCAGACGACGAGAAGGCGGCAAAGCCGGAAAGCTTCAGTAGTGATTGCGGTATTGACTGGGGAAATAAGCTTGCCACGCTTTGTGGCGGGGTTTCTGCTGGCTGCGCCGACTCCTGTATTGGGACAGGAGGCACAGGCCGAAGCTTTCGACCCGACGAGCCATCGACATGGTCACTCGCGGTCGAATTCCGCCTGTGCTGCCAAGCCTGCCCCCTTTCAAAAGGCCGTGATTGAGATGATGTGGCGCTACTAAACGTGCTCCTTCTCGACTTCCTCGAAGGCTTTGTTGACGAAGGGTTCACCACGCCGTATGCGTTTTCGCCCCAGGTGTAAAGATCCTCGGTCCAGTGAGCAATATCCCGTAGCGAGGAGCGCGACAGGGCACCGACGCCTAGAAAAACAGCGCCATCATCTGCCGACGGCTCTTTCCCCGAGCCTATCCATGGAGGCTTGGTCATGGTATTTGCGTGCGGAGCTGCGGCTTCGTTTTCAGACTCGTCCTCTGCCGTCCCGAACTTGGACACTACCAAATCTACCAGGCCCTCCATGCGCCACGGTAAGCCTTCGAGGACATCTCTCTCGCCACTACCGACATCTTCTTCACCGACGCCGACGCCCAGCTCGCCTGACGCGGCAAGGGGAATGCCGCCAACAAGACTGCGGATGGGGTTGCCGTGCAGCATGACATCCCATGTCGACAGGAACAGGTCCCAGTAGCGGCCAAGCACGGCGAGGAAGCGGGATTTTCGGTGGCGCTCCAGAAACAGCGATAGGGATGGCGCGTGGTGGAGCAGGAAAATTGAATGGGCGCGCACGAGATCGCAGAGGAGGAGATTGGCGGGCTTGAGGTCGCGCGTAGAATACTCGTATTTGTCTTGTACGGGAGTTGCTTGCTTTCCCGTGGGCAGCTTTGGCGGCAGAGGCAGCCTTGTGAGGTCGATAGACTAATACAGCAAGTTAGCACACGGTCACGTCGCCTGTTCTCGATGCAGCAGAGTCCCACGGCCTTTGCGGCCTGCTCTTGTGCTACTCCTACTGCCGAGCACAAAACTTACCGCCAGAATCCACCAGCCAGGCTCCAGCTCATGCACAATGATGCGCGAGCGCTCCGTCTCGACAAAGTCGACTGCCTGATTCCCGGCAAAGCTGCGCCCGAACTCGACCATGCCTTGGGCCAGGCCGATCTGGCGCAGGCGTTCGTTGCGCTCTTCGGGCGAGGCTACGTCGGCCAGCCCGCCACGGCGTCTGTGGCGGCGCCGCCTCCTGGAGAGCAGCTTCGGCGACGCATAGTAGACAATCTGGTCGTCCACAGCTTCGTCGCTGGCGCCAAGCGAGGGGTTGTAGATGGCGAGGAAGCCCAGCTGGGCCGGGATGGCCGTCATCAAGAACGGGGTGAGGCGAGGCAAGGCAGGGCGAGGGTTAGGGTTTGGCTGTTGGCGGTGTCGGTGTCTGTTGGGGGATGATAGCGGGTTGTTGGGGTGTTGCTGCAGCCTGGGCGGCCATGAAGAGGATGATAAGCCGTGCTGCAGACTGGATGAGCATAAAGAGAGCGATGAACAACAAACAGAGTATGACGAGGTGAAGAAGAAAAAAAGAAAGAAAAAAAAAATGACGAAACGAGGCTGGAAAGGAAAGAGCGAGGTTGTGAGTGGAGTCTGGAGGGAGTTTAGGGAAGTCGCGGTTGGTAAGCTCTGGGCTCAAAAGTGACATCATTCAAGTACCTTTTTGGACATGGTATGTATTGGTGGACCCTAGGATAACCCTAGAGCAAAAAAAAAAGACAGAATATATGACAGGAAACAAGGATTAAAAGCCATTTGACACATGACATCGTAGCACACACCCACCCACTCACTCACTCACTCACTCACTCACTCACACGTCCTCACAAGATCACGCTCCTGTTTACATCCACATTCTCACAAGTCCACACCTCCTCCCGCCTGGCCCAGTGCCTAGTGGAACTGGTCCTCGGTCACGCCCTTGCCCATGGCCGACGTACTGCTGATGCCGCCCGTGACCATCTTCTGCAGCTCGTCAACGTAGTTGGCGCCGCTCCACTTCTGGTGCTTGACAACGTCGACGCCGCCGTCCATCTCGGGCTCTTGCACCAGCTCGCCGTACGCGCGCATGCCGATGCGGCTAAAGGCCTCGGAAAACTGGTGGCTGATGAGGGCCGTGGTGTGCAGGCCGGCCAGCGTGATGAACTGCCAGCAGTAGCCAAGCGAGGCCAGGCGGCGGATGTACGTCTCCTGCTCGGCGTGGGGCATGGCCGTCTTCCAGTTGAACGAGGGCGAGAGGTTGTATGCGAGTCTGCAGGCCGGGGAGAGAGAGGAGAATGGTTAGTACGGGCAAAGATGGGGGAAAAAAAGGCTTGCAAGGTTGGGTGGACTCACTTTTGCTCGGGCCACACGGCGTGCACGCCGTTGGCAAAGTCCTCGGCCTGCTTGAAGTCGGGCAGCTTGGACTCCATCCAGATGGCATCGGCATACGGCGCATAGGCCACGGCTCTGTTGATGGAGCAGTCGCAGCCGCCCTTGAGTCTGTAGTAGCCCTCGCGCGTGCGCGGGGCGTCCCAGTCGAAAAAGACATCGACGCCAGCCTTCTTGGCCAGCTCGCGGGCCTCGGCATTGCTCTTGCCCTTGGCGGCAGCACGGAACTCGGCGGCCACGGCGTCCGACTTGCCGGCCTTTTTCAGGGCATCGATCACGGCGTCGTCGAAGCGCTTCAGCTCGGCCTTGGCCACCCACTCGTCCTCGATGGCCTGCAGCTGGGCGCCAGTCTTGCCGGCAGCCTCGGCGGCCGTCATGACGTCGACCAGCGACTGCTGGCCCGGCACGGTGGCGCCAATGATAAAGGAGTGGTCGCGCGAGTCGATGGTGCTGGTGATGAGCGTGGCGGCCTCGGCGTCGGTGCGCGCCACGCACAGCAGGTCGACGCCCATGATGTCGGCCTGGGCGCGGATGGCCACGAGCCGGTTAATGTGCTCGCTGATGGGCACCAGCACCTTGCCGGCCATGTGGCCGCACTTTTTGGTGCCGGGCGCCTGGTCCTCGATGTGGATGCCGGCGGCGCCCTTTTCGATGAAGAGCTTGGTTAGTTTCATGACAGCCGTCAGGCCGCCATGGCCGGTATCGGCATCAGCCACGATGGGCCGCAGGTAGTCGATGTTGGGGAGCTTGGTGCGTTCTGAGGCTGGCACACTGAGGCGCTCATGGCGTTGCTTGCGGTCATGGAAGAGCTGGGCGTTGAACAGATGGCCGACCTTGTTGGGGACGGTGGTCTAGAGGGGAGAGAAAGAGGGGAAGGGAGAGGAGGGGGGGAGGATGTTAGTGGCGGGTGTGACGAGGGGAGAGAAAGGGCGGGAATGCAGACGGCAGAGACCTACATAAGGGTAGTCGGCCAGATCAGGACCCGGCTCGTCGGTGGTCGACGCAGTGCTCGAAGACTGCCAGCCCGAGACGTAGACGGTGTCGATGAACTTGGCCATCTGGGTGACCATGGTGGGCTCCAAGCAGCCGTAGGTGTACGAGGCGTCTCGGTTGGCAAAGCGCTTTTCCAGAATGGACCACAGCTTCTTGGCCTGGGTGTTGCTGGGGTATTCGATCTTGAGGTTTCCGCGCTTCTCGACAATCTGCTCGGCCGTGAAGGGCCGCTTTGTGTAGCGCCATCGCGAGTCGGTCCACCACTTTTTCACGGCGTCGACTTCTTGTTGGAAGAGGGCGTCCTCTTGCGAGGGGTCGACCGAGGTACTGAGCATATTGTTGGCAGCCATGATGAAGAGTGGGATATGGGGTAAAAGGTAGGTGTATGATGGCAGAAGACTAGACTGGGGTTTGGATGGTGAGGGGCTGGAAAGAAGAGGGATACGTATATATATAGAGTATGATAAAAGGTGCAGACGGAGGCTACGGATACAAGGAGGAGGAACGGGGGAAGACGGGGCAAAGACGGAGAAGCAAGAGCTGGCCAGAGGGTTAGCTTAGCACAAGAAAATAAGGAAATGAATCACCAGACACGCAGCGCCATTCTGAGAGAGACACACACACAGAGAGAGAGAGAGAATGGCGCAGCTGGCCTGTGATTTGGGTTCGGGCCAGTGGAGAAACGAGCTGGAAGGGAGCAACGAGCCACCGGAAGTAGCTGGACTGGACTGGACTGGACTGGACTGGAGTGGGCTGGGCTAGGCTGGGCTGGGCGCTGGGGTCTCTGACTTACACGTGGAGTTGCAGTGCAGTAAGGGCGTAAGAATGCTGTACCGAGAGGTATTAGATGTAGAGACAGCATGGGATGTATTGACGGGGGACACAGCAAGTCGGCGGCCGCCAGGGGGCTCTTATACGAGCAGGCGTATTCGCAGCAGGCGTATACCGGCAGGCCCTCTCTCCCCTCTTCTCTCCCCTCTTCCCCCCCGCTCTCATGCTCATCCGAATGGCAGTCCTGCTGCTCCTCGGTAAGCATCTCGGCCTGGGAAAAAGGAACAAAGCCGTGGCGTGGCGTGGCGTGGCGGAGAAAGGCAGAAGGGGCCGCTTGTCACTGGCTGGATTTTAAGTGCCATTTAGCGAGGATTTTATAGTGCCGCGGATCTAGTCCCAAGACAGAAGCTTTCCCCAGATTTGTCGCAGAGCATGTCAGTCAGCCAAGTAGCTACAGAGTACAAAGTACAGAGTACATGGGACACATGGCAGGCCGGTATAGACTTGTGTTTCTAGCTAGCTAATGGCCGGCCGAGGTTAGCTGCAGTAGAGTAATGGAAGCAGGGCAGCCGGGCATTGACTTGTGCTGGAACAGGAGAGGAGGAAGGGTGGGTGGAAAAAGAAAAGAGAGAAGAAACAAGAGAAGAAAAAAAGAAAAACAAAGAAAAAACAAAGAAATACAAAGAAAATACAAAAAAATACAAAAAAAAGTACAAAAAAAAATACAAAAAAAAATACAAAAAAAAATACAAAAAAAAATACAAAAAAATACAAAAGAAATACATAAAAAATACAAAAAAATACCAAACAAAATACACTCCCCTATGTCCCTCAAAGTCGTCATCATGCTTCCCCAGACCCGGACCCATTCACCAAAAAAGAGTGGGTCCATTCACCAAAAAAGAAAAAAAAACAAGTCACATGCCTAACCAGGAGAATCAAGGCAACTGCCCGTCTCGGGATTCGGCAACACGGCAGCCAATAAACCGACGGCGGACGGCCAGAAAGAAAAAAAAAAAGAAGAAGCACAAGGAAAATTACTCAATTTATTCTTTTCTTTTTTCTTTTTTCTTTTCTCCCCCCCAGACTCGGTCGGCCCAGCGGCGCCAAACCAGACGTGCCACCACACACACACACACACACACACACACACACTAACAAATCAACTTTCTCCCTTCTCTCTTCGCTTTTCGCTTCACTGGCTTGCGACCCTTGCCTCGGCCAAGCAGCTCACTGTCGCCGCTGAACATTGGCTCGCCACTTCAAGTCTGATGCAGACTGGCAACCATTGTGCTATATATCATCACATGCGTAACCACGTTGGAATATCTATCGCTCACTCATATGCTACGTAGTTGGCCAAGCCATAGTCTTGTCTGGCCTGGGCCTGGGCCTGGGCATGGCCTGCTGTTTTAACATCAAACTTCTCCGCTACCCCCCGGCCCCTCATTTGCCATCAAGCCCCGCCAGCGTCTGCTCATCCGACTTTTCCATTGCCGCCCGGAAAATCTCATACGGCGTCAGAGTTCCCAGCGCACGGCGCATGTGCACGTTGACAATGTTGAGACCAAGGATGTAACTGGCATTGACCCAGCCGAATCTGCCGCCAAATCTTGGTTAGCACGTGTTTTTTTTTTTTACAAAGAAAAGAAAAAAAAAGAAAAGAAAAAAATAGAAAACTCACCCTTCCTTGGCAACGCCCTTAAAGTCGAGTCCCTGGTTGCCGTACTCCGCATCCACACGGTGCGGATCAATCGGTCTGGTGACATCATACTTTTCCACAACAACACCGTTGAAGTCGACAAATGCTTTGGTCATCATGAACAGCCACTGAAAACAAGCCCCATACGTTAGCATCCTTTTCTCACGAGACAAAAAAAAAGGCAGAGTGAAAAAGGAAAATAGACAGAAAACACACCTTGTAAGCCAGACGCTCGGCCTCTTCCCGGAAGCCGTACCGCACCAGGCCCGTCCACGCAAGCATCTGCTGCGGCGCCCATCCGTACGGGAAATCCCACTGCCGGTTGGGCCGGTCAAGGCTAATCACTCCGCGGGACTTTTCCGTACCCGACAACAGCCCGCCCACAGCTTCAAACCGGGGCAACGCCCTGGCCACCATCTCAGCCGCTTGCTTCGGCGACGCTACCCCAGCCCACAGCGCCCACAGCGTCGTACAGCTCTCGTACGTACACTGCTCCTGCTTGACCGTGTCGTAGTCAAAGTACATGCCCTCCTTGGCGTTCCACAAGTACTTGTCAATCGCCATCTTTCTTCTCTTGGCCCGGCGATCCCACGGCGCCGAAGTCTGAATCTCACCAGGCTTCATGTCGCCCACGCAAAACTCGGCCGGGATTTCGAGTCTGTCGCCAAACACCTCCCGGATTGCCCGCGAAATATCCGACTCGTACTTGAAAAGCAGCGAGTTTAGGTCAATGGTGGCCAAGTTGGCACACACCTTTTCCAGCCGGTACGAAGTGTCGTGGCCAGACTCGCGCACGGCACGATCGTGGAGAAAATACTCGTCCAGCTCTGGCTCCTTGACCCGACCAAAGTTGTACGCATCGACAAACTCCTCAAACGTCATTCCGTGCTTTTTCGCATACGGCTCCAGGATGTGGTGGAAGTGGTCGGCCTCCGTCTCCGGAGGAACACCTAGACCTTCGGGGCGGTAGCGCGAAAGTCCCGTGATCTTGTCATATCGTGGCTCCGACATCCAGACGCTGTAGTATTCCTTGATGGCTGCACGAAGGGCCATGCGCAGGAAATCCTTGGCTCCTTCCTGGTGCTGGATCTTGTCATAGACCCGCAGCGCCATATCCGTCAAGAAAGGGGGCTGCGATCTGCACAGGTAGTAAGAGCGTGTGGCGTTGAGAATTTTGCCATAGTGCTGAATACTGAAGCAAAAGTTGATAACCATTCCCTTGGCCAGATCCACGCGGTCGTTGAGGAGCAGACCCAGACTTTCCATGTACGAGTCCCAGCCGTACAACTCGTTGAAGCGACCACCAGGCACGACAAACGGGACACCGCGCATCTCAGTCTCGCCCGTCTCTGGGTTGGTGTGCTCCTCCATGGCCAGGGCAAGGAGACCGGGCTTGTCGTTCATATCACGCATGATTTCAGGCGTGACGTTTTTCGGCAGCATTCTGACATCTAGACGCATCTCGGGTCTGTCGCGGGCAACCTTGGAGTAGTACTCAAACTGGCGCTCTTCGCCGACGGGAATGTAAATGCGGGGTCTGGGGTCCGAGGTCCAGTCCTTGGGATCCTTTGCGGCAATCTCAATACTGGAAGCATCGATGCGACGGGTCAAACTGCGCCAAAACTCGGTGGCAATACGGCGAGACAGGCGACGGACGGGGTTTTCAATAAGGCGAGAATAGTCGAGGACGATTTGCTTGCGGCCGTATTCTTTGGCGAGGGAAAGCTCTTGCAAAAGATTAGAGAGAGCATAGGTTCCTCGAACCTCGTATCTGTTATGGCCGGCAGAAGCGGCAGTACGGAGACTGATAACCTATAATAATTGGGAGGGGTCGGACAAGGATGATTGGCGGTTAGCCTGGGTTGCGGGGGAGAATGCACATTCTTGGGCGGCAGTTATTTCCGTACGAGCCAAAAGGGCAACTCGTAGAGCAAGCAAAGGCAAAGGCAATGGTGTCGTTGGGTGGCTGGACATACCTTGGGACCATTGTCCTCAATTGTGATTTGCATGTTGCCATCTGTATCTTCCTGCTCTTGCAGATTCTGAAGAGTGGACTCGACGTCGATGGCGAACTTTTGGTTTTGCAGAGATGAAGCCTCGTCTGTGCACATTGATTGTGTGTTGGGTTAGCTGCGATGATTATCGGATTACTGAGGGCTTCCTTGTCCCTTTGTTGTCAGAATTCGGAAAGGTCAAAAAAGAAAAACGTACCATGGCTTCCTCTTCTGAAAGGCTCGACATTGGCCAGGCGTCCAGCGGCACGATTCGCTCCGTTCTGCGGGTTGGCGGATTAGACATTAGACCAGATGCACTGGGCAGCGGCAGCGGCAGCGACAGCGGAGGTGGGATGGGTGCAGGAGAAGTGAAGAAGACGGACGGACGGACGGACCTGGGAAAAGGTGCGCTTGCGCGGGCCGTGGCGGGCCTCGGACGAATAGTATTCCTCGGCGGTGGCCAACGCACCGGAATCATCGACGCTGCTGCGACGCTGGGCAGGATTCATGGCAGCGAGTGAAGATGGAGATGGAGAGAGAGAGAGAAAGAGAAAGAGAAAGAGTGAGAGAGTGAGAGGGAGAGTGAGATGAAGAGGAGATTGGCGATGGTGTAGTGCGAGGATTGAAGAGCTGAAATGGAGCTAATTTGTCTGGAGAAACAGAGCAAAAGCAAAGAGAGAGAAGCAAGAGTGCAACTTGACAATGGTTTGAAGAGAGAAAAGCGCGACGAATCAGACCGACAGACTGACTAGAAGGCGTGGAGCTGTTTAAATGGGCCACGCTGATTATTCAAGAGCCAGCACGTCAAAACAAAAAATGAAACAGACCCAAGGGAGGTATCGTCTCGTCTCGTCAAAGGAGAAGGAGAAGGAGAAGGAGAAAGAGAAAGAGAAAGAGAAATGGGAGAGGCGGGGCAGGGCGAGGCGAGGCGAGGCGGGGCGGGCGCTGAGGCGTGTCTGTCCTAGGTGAGGCGTGAGAGCTGTCGTTTATTCTTTCGTGTGCGTATGACCAAGAAAAAAAAAAGACGATGGCTATGAAGTTGCTCAGAGGAGAAAAAAGGGGAAGACAAATAAATAGATGAGTCGAGGTCACGAGAATGGGCGATCTGTGGGCAGAAAAAAAATGAAGAGAAAAGAAAGGATGACCGACCGACAGGAGGCAACGGGTGGGATTTGATGAGAATGATGGAGGGAAAAAAGAAAACTTTGCGTGCTCACGGGAGGTGGTAGATGAGGAAAGAGCAAACGGCGGGCCCTGCCAAGTACGTATGTGTATGTGTATGTGCAAGCCAACGGCGAAGGTGAGGGCGAAGGCGAGGGCGAAGGCGAAGGTGAGAAGCTGGGAAGAAGCTGGAAGCTGGAAGGTGCAAGATGGGAGGTGGAAGGTGGGGGGAGGGGGGGA
>JADILG010000184.1:0-33485 GCA_017591655.1 Thielaviopsis populi | reverse complement strand
AAAAAAAACAGGTACCTGCCAAATACTGTCCACCGCCTTCTCGCAGCTTTGTATTCTTGTACCTTTTTGTATTCCTGGCAGCTTCCCTTTCGTCTGCCGCCCACCTGCCGTTTTGTGTTTTGCTGCGATTCTGCCTTTCTGTCCTCATCTCGTGTCCTCTTTTTCTTTTTTTTTTTTTTAATTTTTTTTTTTTTTTTTTTTTTTTTTTTTTTTTTTTTTTCTTTTTTTCTTTCCTTCTTTTTTTTTTTTTTTTTAATTATTTTTTAATTATTTTTTTCTTCTTTAGACATCCGCCTCGACCACCGGCCGCCGCCTCCGCCGCCGCCGCCGCTGCTGCCGCTTCTCCTCCCCTCCGCCGCCTCCCCCCCACAACGCCCGCGACCGGCCATCTGCCTTTCCGCAATGGCGTCCGCCCCGAATCACGTGCAGATGCAGATGCACATGCCCATGGCTGCCTCACAGCCGCCCGGCACCTTCTCGCCCGGCACCAAAATCCAGGTCGGCAGCCATCGCGTCGTCATCCAAAAATACCTCTCCGAGGGCGGCTTCGCCCACGTCTACCTCGTCAAGCTGCCCGTGCCCGTCGACGGCACCGACATGGCCGTGCTCAAGCGCGTTGCCGTCCCCGACAAGGACACTCTGCGCGGCATGCGCACCGAGGTCGAGACCATGAAGCGCCTCAAGGGCCACAAGCCCATTGTCACCTACATCGACTCGCACGCCTCGGAAATGCAGGGCGGCGGCTACGAGGTCTTCCTGCTCATGGAGTTCTGCAATGGCGGCGGCCTCATTGACTTTATGAACACCCGCCTGCAGCACCGCCTCACCGAGCCCGAGATCCTCAAAATCTTCAGCGATGTCGCCGAGGGCGTGGCCTGCATGCACTACCTCAAGCCGGCCCTGCTGCACCGCGATCTCAAGGTGGAAAATGTCCTCATCACCAACCGCCCCGACGGCTCCAAGCGCTTCAAGGTCTGCGACTTTGGCTCCGTCGCCCCGCCCCGCCCCGCCCCGACCACCGTGGCCGAGTGCCGCCAGATCGACGACGACATCCAGCGCCACACCACCCTGCAGTACCGCAGCCCCGAAATGGTCGACGTCTACCGCATGCAGCCCATTGACGAAAAGTCCGACATCTGGGCCCTCGGCGTGCTGCTGTACAAGCTGTGCTACTACACCACCCCGTTCGAGGACCAGGGCCAGCTTGCTATTCTCAACGCAAGCCTGCGCTTTCCCACCTACCCGCACTTTTCCGACCGCCTGCGCAACCTCATTGGTAAGTAAGCAACAAGACGACTTTTCTTTTTCTCTTTTCTCTCTCTGTCTCTCTCGCTCTCTGTCTCTCTCTCTCTCTCTCTCTCTCTCTCGCTCTCTCGCTCTCTCTCTGTTCTTTTTGTTTTGTCTTGCCTCATGCAATTCTGTGTTTCCCCATCGACCCGCCTGCCCCTCTCTGATGCTGATGCCACCTACCCTGCCCTGCTTGCTGCTTGCTTCTCTGCTTTTTATCCCTTGCCTCCCCCCTCCCCCCCTCCCCTCCTTTCCCCCGCTAACACTACTCTCTTTGTCTGTCTGCCCTCCCCACTAGCTGCCATGCTCCGCGAGGCTCCCTCCGCCCGACCAAATATCTACCAAGTTCTGAAAGAAGCCTGCCGCATGCAAGGCCGCGAGGTCCCCATTCACGACATCTACTCCAATTCGCCGCTCCCCGACAAACTCTCTCAAACCAACCCGCCCGCCGCCACTTCAGACCCCAAGCCCAAACCTGCTGTAGGCGTCTCCATCACCCACCATGCCCCCGTGCAACAGACTCTTCCCGAAATTGTTCCCATGAGACGCGGACGCCCAACCTCCAACACCCCGGCAGCTACCTTGACCTCGACAACCGCCTCACATTCCGCCAAACGACCCAGTCCCTCGCCCATGCGCGTCATCAGCGGCGACCCGTTCGCAGCTCTGGATTCAAACAAGACTCCGGCAACCACCCCCGCTCCTCCGTCTTCCACCGTCCCGGTCTTGGTCCCGGCTGCCCCCAAGCTTGCCGCCAAGCCGGCAGTTGTAGTATCTCAGCCTGCAAACCTCGAGCCTGCCGACGAGCTGTCCGCCCGCTTCCCAACTCTTGATCAGTTTGCGCTTCTCCACGATCAGGGCGGCAAGTTCGACTTTGATTCCGCCGCCACCACTCCCCGAAATCTAGACCAGCGCGTTACCGAGAAGCTTGTCGACGAGGCATTTGCCCATCCGCGGAGCAAATCCGCCGCCTCAGAGTCTGTTGCCGTCGAGTCACCCCGACAAAAGCCCGAGGTATCTACTGCGGCCAGCATGAAGCCACCAGCTCCAGCGAGCGCTGAAGTAAGCAAAGCCCACGCCATTATAGCAAGAAATCCCGAGCTCGAGGCCATTTCGTCCCATGGCTCGTCTGCATACTCTTCTGCGTCGACCAAGTCCACAATGGTTTCTGTGGGCACCATGACTACTGGTGAGCTGGCTGCCGCTTCGCGGCCCATCATCCATCGATATGCAACCGCCACCGACAACTTGTCTGCCCCCGCCAACAGTGCTCCTCAGCACTCGGTTGACGAACTCCATACTGTCAGCGTGGCTAAATCCACCGCGTTGCGCTCGCCCAGTCACAACCTCATGCCTTCTTCTTCTCGGCCGTCTCTCGAAGTCTCTCGACCCCCGCAGCCGCAGCCGCAGCCGCAGCCGCCCTCCGCCTCTACCGACTTGATCGACGTTTCTCCACCCTCTAGGTCTACTAGTGCACGCCCTAGACCAGTGAGCACACACTTGGAGTCGAACCTGGAGTTCTTGCGCGAAAAGGAGAGAGAGCGCGCGTCTATGGACCGCAGCAGCCGTCGGTCGCTCGACAGAAGCTCGCGCCGTTCCCTCGACAAGTCCCGCCCATCACAAGATCTCGGTGGCGAGGACCTGGAATATCTACGCAATTCCATGGAATCTGACGCCAAGAAGACTAAGTCTAGCAAGCGCAGCAGCCTATCGTTGTCGGGCACCAAGAACATTCTTGCCGGCAAGTTTGGAGATGCGTTTAAGCGATTTGAAAGCCATCACCATACCTCCTCGTCCAAAAAGCAGCCAGCCCCACGCTCCCCGTCGCCCAAGAAGGATGTTCGTGATGCCATTTTGACTCCTATAGCCGGGTCCGAGGCCACCGATGGCCGCTCTGACGATGGCCAAGATTCTGAAAACGAACAAGACATGACCCCGGAAATGCGACGCGAGTTTGAACGCCTTCAATTGGCCGAGGAGGAACGTCGCGTTGAGGCTGCGCAAGCCGAGTACCGCCGCCGGCTTACTGAGCGGCAAAGCGGTAGTCCGCTGTCGCCAACCACTGACACTAGCCTTCCCAAAAGCATTGGCGGCGTGTCACGCGCTGTCAGTATTCAGAACCGAGTGCAGAGCTTGCTTGGAGAGGACCAGCGCAATGCGCCCGTGCAGCGCACGGCGCAAGGATACGGCAGATACACCGAGCCTGCCGAAGTAGCCCCTTCTCCGCCACAGCATCGCGGACCGACCGATCGCCCTCCCCCTCCAGAGCCTCCGCGCAAGCCTGTGCGCACCATGACTTCGGAGACACAGCTCCGTGTCAAGCATGACTCTGTTACAGGCGGCAGTGCAGCCCGTCCGCCGCTGCCCCCCAAGCCTGCTGCGCCGCGAAAGCCAGGCCATCTGAACGGGATACCCACAGGGCGATCAGCGTCTCCGACAAAGGGCCTCGCGCCCGCACAGCCCATCATGGCTGCTGGGTCGCCGGCAGCCGGTGGTGCTCCAGGTGCAGACCCGAGCTATCTGAGCGATTTTTCTAAGCGGTTTCCCAGCCTGAGCGCCATTGAGATGGTCGACATGGATCTGGACAAGAAGTAGCGGGGGTTCCTGTCGCTGTCGGCATATCTTGCCCTACTAAGCATTTCTGATATTGGGGAGCAACCGGTATGGTGTGTCTGGGCTGGCTTCTTGTTCATTGCTCTATAGGCCCAGGCCTCCTGCTGTTACGCCGTATAAGTGTGACGATGGTATGTTTCTGGTTTTTGCTTTTTATGTTTGTAATGTCTTGCACGCATTTGTCCGCTTGTTTGCTTCTTTACATTGGCGCAGTCTGTTGGTGTATATATGTCTGCCGTGCTCCCGTATTTTTTTTTTGTTTTTTTGTTTTTGGCTTGTTGAGTGGGCGCTGGGTGTGGCCGGGTGTATAGGCGGACGGAGCTTCGGAGGACGGAGCGTCGTAGCACGGGCACAAAGTCGCATAATACAAAGTAGAGCCTCACATGAAATATACAATTTCTTTGTTGTGATGCACAAACTTTGGTTGTCGTGCTCTCATGGAGGCTTTTTGGGAAGGAGCGCCGTTCAAAGTGGGGCGAGTCTATCTCTTATCGATAAGGAATTTTAGCGCAGTAAAAAACAATATTTTCTATTTTTTTATTTTCTATAATTTTTCTGAAGCAACATCGCATCCCAAATCTTTTTCCAGCGTCTCGTTTTGCCCTTGAGCAGTTGAAGCAAGTCCAAGTTTGCTGTTCTTCCTTGTCGTTGATTTGCTTGAAGACTTTTGCTCGTACATTCCAAAGACACACAATGGCGAAAAGAAAGAGATCCGAGACTGTTTCGGCTGCGTCCGCCAAGAAGCCCTCCGCCGCCGCCGCCGCCGCCTCCGCCTCCGCCTCCGCTGCCACGAAGCCTTCAGCTCCCGCCGCGCCCAACCCGACCACTGCCGCCGCACCCTTTACCATCCAGATCGTCACCGGATCCTACGACCGCGTGCTCCACGGCCTCACAGCACGTGTCACGCCCACCTCTACCGCCTTTGCCGACACCTTTCTCTTCAACGCACACAACTCGGCCATCCGCTGCGTGGCGCTATCGCCGCCATCGCTGCCGGTGCCCGGCCAGAGCCAAAAGGTTTTCCTGGCCTCGGGCAGCACCGACGAGCGCATCAACATCTACAACCTGAGCGCCCACGAGCCCAAGACCCAGCCGACCACGGCGTCTGCCGACGACAAGCTGCTGGCCGCTCTGGCGCCGCGGCCCATCCGCGAAAACAAAAAGAACCGCGAGGTCGGCGCTCTCATGCACCACAGCAGCAGCGTCAACGCGCTCGCATTCCCCGCGCGCGGCAAGCTGCTCAGCGCCGGCGAGGACTCTGTCATTGGCGTCACGCGCGTGCGCGACTGGCAGCTGCTGTCGACCATCAAAGTGCCCATCCCCAAGGCGCACGGCCGGCCGACAGGCGACACCGTCGTGTTTGGCGGCCAGCCCGCGGGCGTCAACGACTTTGCCGTGCACCCGTCGCTCAAGGTCATGATCTCCGTCAGCCGTGGCGAAAAGGCCATGCGCCTGTGGAACCTGGTGACGGGCAAGAAGGCCGGCGTGCTCAACTTTGGCCGCGACGTGCTCGTGCAGGCCGGCGAGGGCAAGCACTCGTCGGGCGAGGGCCGCCGCGTGCGCTGGGGCTCGACGGCCGCGGGCGGCGACGAGTTCGCCGTCGCCTTTGAGCGCGACGTCGTCGTCTTCGGCATGGACAGCACGCCCAAGTGCACCGTGCTCGGCGCCCTGCGCACCAAGGTGCACCAAATTGCATATGTGCGCCTGGACAACAGCGCGGCGGCCGACGAGGCCGGCGATACGCTGCTGGCCGTGTCGACCGAGGATGGCCGTGTGCTGTTCTACTCGACGCGGGAGAGCGACCTGGCCAAGGCGGCCACAGCCGGCGACGACAGCGACAGCGACAGCGACAGCGACGACGACGACGACCGCCTGCTGCCCTCCGCCAAGCTCATTGCGCATATCGGCGGCCGCGCAGCCGGCGTCAACACGCGCATCAAGGACTTCAAGGTCCTGCGCAGCGCCGCCGGCGACTTTGTCGTCGTGGCCGGGAGTAGCGATGGCCGCGTGCGCGTGTGGCGCATAGCCGAGGCCGCGCTGCAGCTGCCCGCAGCACCAGAAGCAGAGGCGGGCGCCAAGCGCGTCAAGACGGTCAAGAAGAGCGACGCGCAGGCGGACAAGGCGGCGCCGAAGAAGACGGCAGATGAGGCGGCGCCGCAGGTGGGCCAGCTGCTCGGCACGTATGAGACGCAGAACCGCATCACGTGTTTGGAGGCGTTTGTCATGATACCGCGTCCGGAGGGCATGGAAGACTCGGAGGATGAGGAGGAAAGCGAGTCGGAGGACGACGACGACGAGGATGAGTAAAGCGAGTCGGAGGACGACGACGACGAGGATGAGTAAAGCGGTTGTCTATGGCACAGCCCGTGCCGCTTTTGTACTGGTTAATAGCATAGATTGTCATGTACATGCTTGCTTGATAAACCGTGGGTTACGTGAAATCTTAGGGTTGATGTCTGTGAAGTCGTCTGATGTTTGCATGGCAACTACCTCATATTATGAACACGACTGCCCATTGTTCCACGCCATATCGCACCGAATTTACTGATATTTTATCTCCTGGCTTCATTGTTTGTGAATAGTTTCTATTGTGACCCGGCTATTGTTCCTACGCATTCACACATCTATACCAAGGCCGGCAATACAAATGAGGAGCCCATTGGCCCAGTGCACATTGTGCTTGTTCCAACGCTGTGATAAAGTTTCTTAGCTCGCCCTTGCGGCTGTGGTTCCTGGACATAAGGAAGCAAACTCAGAGAGTGAAGTGACAAATATTGCAAAATCATTTTTGTTTGTGCTAGGAGAGTAAAAACACCATTAAACAGCAGAAAACGCCAAGATTGGATGGCCTTGATGAAAGGCGGACATGAGATCGCCAAGATTGTTGGAAAAAAAGAAACAAGGAAAAAAAGAAAACTGTACAGAAGCTGGAACGTGAAAATATAGCTGCAGAGGCAAGGCTTATGCAAAAGAAAAAAAAAAAAAAGAGAACAGAAAAAACAAGCGAAATATTGTGACAAGATGGAGAGAGGCAGACGCAGCATTGGCGCAGACAGCGATACCCAAGTCCGCCACTTTGACGCCAGCTGTTGGCAGCCGCTGCGCCAGCGCAAGCGGAGGCTTGCAGGCTTGCATACAAGCGAGGTTGGCGTGTGTGGAAAGTCGGAGGGATAAATACTATTGAGGAAGACAGAACAGAGAAACGAAGGCGAGAAACAAAGCGAGCGTGGACTTTTAGACCAAAAGACGGCTGGTGAACAGGATCACGACTGAAGAAAGACCGACAATCGCAAACACTATGCCGACAAAGGTCGCGATGCTGCGAATCACCAAAGTCCATTCCCTGAGCGTGTCAGAGCTAGTTTGAGAGGAAAGCCCAAGCCCAGAGCCCGAGTGAGTCTTGATCTCACAGACCGCCGAATCATCTTCGCTTTCCCCAAAAACAGAATCCCAGATGGCGTCAATCCATGGCAAAAGAAGGCCGCAGGCAATGCCCACACAGCCCCAGGCCATGAGGTACCTCCAATCCAGGACCTGGCGGGGCAGAGAATTGCTTGTACGTGTGGTATTAAGGCCCGAGACTATATTTCCATAGGCGGCTCCGAGGATAAATAGAATGGCGATCCGAAACGTGACTGATGCGGAGGAGAACCAGCCAAATACACCCCTGGAACGCGAATGTGCTGCTGTTGAAGTAGTGGTGGTATTGATAGGCTGGGTGTCCGCGTCGGTTTCCGCACCGTAAAACGGTTGGTAGCGCAGACCAGAGCGCTTCTTGATCACCTCATAGGTGGAATCGTCGATTCCCTGTCGCCATAATGGAGACTGTGAGCCATTTTCCCAGGGTGTGCTTGGGGTGGAATCGTCGAAAAAGCCGTCCCCTGACGTCATGCTTGGCGAAAAGATTCCACAAAGAGTGGACGAGTTGTTAGCTGGCCCGAGGCCTATACCGCTCGTATGCAAAGAGAGGTTGAAAAAAGACGAGCCTGAGCGACTAAGCGCTGGTGAGCTTGGGGTTGCGGGCGCTGAAATGGCGGCATCTGTATTGAATGTTTGTAGAAAGCGGGCTGCTGTTTTTAGGCTGAGCGTGTCGTCATTGGCGGCGAAGTCCGGTGGCGGCGTGGGACTGGAAAATGCGGGGAGAAAAGGCCGACGAGGAACTGGGCGAACGAGAAGAGGAGGGTTTTGGTCTGTCATGGTGAAGATAGGTAGGTATGCAGTTGGAGAAAATATGAAGAATGTTTCAGGCAGAAGACGAAGACCAGGTTCTTATATAATTGGGTTGGCACAGCACACGGTATTTGCACTGAACCTTGTGGATTTAATGGGCCTAGATTCGGCCGTTCAGGTGACCTCAGCAGGAGCAATATTCCGCGCAGGTTTCTTGGCCTTGGGCCTTGGGAACAGTCCGACCCTGGGTTTTCAAACAACGGCCTGTAAATGTGAACCCTGGTTAGCTTGGGTCTTGGAATCACGAAGCCGCAGGTGCAGGCGCAGGCGCAGGCGTCAGCGCAAGCCTGGGCGGGTTGGGAATGCATCTAAGACGTAACGGCTGGAATATGCACCAGCCCCAAAGAGGCTAGATGCGAAGGAGAGGAGAGAGGGAAGTACAAAAAGAAAAGTGAGAACATCACATGCAAGGCTTGGTGGTAGCGTGGGGGAGAGACATTGGGAGCCTGAGCTAAGACTTTAAATAGGGCTTACCAGAGAGCGAGGGGAACACGAGCAAGAGTGAACGAGGCGGCTCGGAAGACGACACCACAAAGTTGAGGGTGAGAACTTGGGATTGCGGACGAGTGAGGCTTATATATTGCTTGATGAGAAATCGGGCCGGCAAGGAGAGAAAAGAGAAAAAGGAAAAAGAGAATAGAAAATAGAAAATAGAAAAAAAAAAGAAAAAAAAAAGCCACAAAAAATAGTGTAAAAAGAAAAATGTAAAAAAAAAGGAAAATTACCGGAAGGATCGAGTTGACGGATTGTTCTGTTGGAGAAAAAAACAAAGACGAAATGAGGCGAAACAATGAGGCAACAAAAATATCAGAGAAATAAGTTGTGTAGCGCAAGTGTTTTTTTTTTGGGAGGCAAGAAAAATTAGAGGAAGAAGAGAAAGTTAGAGGAAGAAAAAAATCGGAATTTCAAGGGCGGCGCTGGAGATTTATATAGTCCCCAACAAGTTTTCTGTAACCGGCAACTACTTCGTCAAGAGACAGGTGAGAGACACGACACTTGGCAAAAGAAGAAGGAACCTTCAAGTTCCTTCACTTGTAGCGTTTAATTGAGCTCCCTTCACCCCAGCCCGAAGCCTTATTGGCCAGCTGGACGGGCTCAGCAAGCAAACCAGGCAGGCACGCTCGTTCCCCTCCCAAGAAGCACATACATGTATGTACATGCATGTAATTAAGCCAAGATCAACGACCTGCAGTTGTGAAGCAGCGAGATTTTTGTCTCCAGACTTGTCCGTTGAACTCTACTGTGCAGACTAGTGTGGGCCAGGTGAGCTTGTTTCTCGTGTTTCGCAGCCAGCCAGCCAGCCAGCCAACTCCAACCCCAACTCCAACTCCAACTCCAGCTCACTTGCCGTACCTACTCTTTTTGTGTTTCATTGTTTGCTTCCTTCCATCCTTTCTTTTCTCGCCCTCTGACGTTACCCCCGGAACCCTAAAGTCGCCATGTACAGTACATGCCATCTCCAGCAACCCAGCGGCGGTTACCTAAAAGCTCATGGCACACCGAGTAGAAAACAACGCGTTGTTTGTGGCCGCCATGTGACTGGACTGAGCTTCAATGCAAATCCAGCCAGCAAGTAGCCCCATCTGTTTCAATTATCCAGACTGCTTCGGTTACGGCTGTACATGTAGGTAGTACACGCATTTTCCCTGTATTTAACCCTGCAATTCTAATAGATGGGATTTCCTATATCGACTTACAGGCAGCTGCCCTGTATGATTGCAAACGGATGCCTAAAGGACAAAGAGGTTTAGGGCTGCAATATAAGTGAGACAGACCTGGGCAGGTAGTTGCCTGTGTTATTCACTGTGGCTGCACCACCAACAACTGTGGCTGAACCTACTGTGGCTGCACATACTGTGGCTGCACCTACATCTCCTCCTCCCCTTCATCAGGCCACCATCACCCTATAGCGCTGCCTCCAACAAGCGAAATGCTTTGCAGTCGCCCTTATGGCCCTTGTTGTTCCAGCCCTCGACTTGACATTCCTGTTGAGTCAAATCACGTTAGTTAGCAGCTGTTTTTGCCGTCTCCTCATCTGACTCGTCTCACCAGTCGTCTGCTTCCACTCTTACCCCTCCTCCCACTGCCAACCCGCTTTCATTCCCTCCGCCACGCGCCACGCTCGCAGTCTTGTCTTACCTTTCCGCAGTACTTGACCCACCCACAATTGGTACACTTCTTCAGCGCCTCGCCCTCGTCGCTCTTCTCCTTTGCACACACGGCACAGGTCGCGGCATTTGCGCCCGCCGCACCCGCCAAGATCCTGTCCAGCGACACTCCCAGCACCACCACCCGCGCCTCCTCGCCAGCCTGCACGCGGATAAACCCGCTCTTGGTGCTGGCGCCGTCTGTGTCTGTGGGCTCCTGTCGCGCCAAGCCACACACGGCCACGGCCGCGCCTTTCTTGAACTTTGGCCGCGCTGGCGAGTCGTTGGCGATCATAAACGTGACGGCAAAGGGCTTCTGGTCTCGGTCTTGCAGGATGTATGTTGGTCGCATGATGCTCATGTTTTCTTTGTAAGTGCCGAGAAGCACGTGGCGCCCAGTGGTTGTTGGGGTGTCGCTGAAGCCAGGAAATCTGGCGCGGTCTGAAAAGTCGGGTACAGGCTGAGGGGCCATGATGAAGTGAGAATGAGTGCCGACAAGTGTTGGTGGATTGTGGAGTGTTGACGGGCTTGGATGTTGGCGGGCTTGAGTTGTTTGTGTGAGTGGC
Source organism: Thielaviopsis populi (assembly GCA_017591655.1). Lineage (NCBI taxonomy): Eukaryota > Fungi > Ascomycota > Sordariomycetes > Microascales > Ceratocystidaceae > Thielaviopsis > Thielaviopsis populi. Next base: position 22,642 of record JADILG010000184.1, on the reverse strand, counting down.
TCAGGGCGAGTGGCTCAGGGCTTTGTTGCCAGAATGACAAGGCTGAAACAATTAAATGAACAGACAAACAAACGAGGCTGAAAAATTGGCACGTGTGAAACACATAAAACAGCTAGCACTCGGCCATCGGTGAACCTGGCTTCTGACTTTGCACTCAATCTGTGCGTATGAAACCAGGCCGTGAAATTGATGAGATGCTGTTCAAACACTGTTCAAAAGCCCCCAAAATGCACAATACATGGCTCAAATACATCCACAGCGCCATGAATTAGTCCTCCCTGGCATCAGGATTGCCCCGGCATGTACCACCCGAACTCGCAGGCATATTTTGTGTGTGGCGTTGCAATGCAGATGTATAGCACCGGTTGAGCTCTGATAGTGAAAGGTATTTCGTATAGTCCTCATCGTCTGGCAGGATGTTCTCTAGAGAGACGCAAGTGTTAGCATGAGAAGCCCCTTGGCTGAGTACATGCAAGTAGGCAGGGCAATACAAGTTACTCAGGGTTCTTTGACTGCATGCACAGGGCAAGCTCCGGCCCAAGCTCGTGACCCGTGATTTGTCTCGATGCCAAAAGCACTCCAGGCATTGCCTGTAGCGAATGACAGCTGCCAATGCAAGAGTTGATGGTGCCAAGACTTGGCATGATGATTTGCGATGACGGCGTGGGGAACGTGGCGATGCTGCAATATGGCTGCAAATGTGGTGAAGATGAAGGAGAAAGAGAAAGAGGAAGAAAAGAAAAAGAGAAAAAAGATAGAGCGGGCCAGAGCCAAAAGACCCCCGCTTTTGTATTCGGGGAGGAGGGCTTGTTGAGGGAAGGAACGACCTGGATGGAGTACGGAGGGCATTTCTTTCATGAGGAAAGAGCGGGATGTTTGCGTGATCAGTTCCTTCCCATTCTGGCCTATCCCCGTTCTCAGTCCGCCGTCGCCTGGGGATAGGGGAAACTGCCAAGTCGAGAGAGAGTGGGGGAAGGCGGTCCCGTCCACACATCTGCAATGAAGCAGTTACTGTCCACGGCCTAAGCCTCTGGCCAATCACGCTCCTGGAGAACCCCGAGACAGTGAACAAGCTTGTTTTCTTTCCTTCCAGAATAAGACAAGCAGGGGCACCCTGTCCCGTGTTCCTGCCCTACGCGGACTAAATGAATCCTCCTGCGCCGATTCCGTGGTAGTACAAAGATTTAGAGACGCGGGGTACATCTCGGAGGTCGTCAGCCGGCGCCGGCCGGAAGACAATCCGATGAGTGGCAGACGTGCATAGGAATAAAAAAAAAGCGTCTTGAAGCAGAGATATGGATGTATTCATTATAGAGCGAGCGACAACAATAGAACAAGGAGCATCCCATAGAATGGGCTATCAAAAGCAGTGCAAACAACAACAACAGAAAAGCAAAAATACAAAGACAGAAACAGAAACAATGCGCGATAACTAACAGAATGAGAGATTCTAAACAAACCAAGTGCAACATGCACGGCAACAGCTTCAAGAGCGCTGCTGTCGCAGCATCCATGCCGCCTCTCGAATACTCGAGTGACAATGGGCCTATACCAATAGAGCCTGCGAGGACCCCCCCACCCCCTCTGTCACGTCATGTTGACGCTGCCTACTCCAGCTTCATCATGAGACCCATGATGGGCAGAGACCATGATGCGTACTTCTTCTCGCCTGTCATGACAACTTCATAGCCGGCAGTGCCAGTGGTGGGGCAGGGAGTGGGGTTAACATAGAAATCCTCGCTGTAGTAGGTCCACACAACGGTGCCGTTGGCCGAGGGGATGGTGACATCGGCAATGTGATCTTTGCGATGGTTGTTCTCATTGTCCTCTCCGCAAGACCGGGGAGTTCCCTCGGCGGTGGTGAAGATCTGCAGCGTGATGGGGAAACTAGATTCGTAGAAGAGCGTGATGCCTTGCGACTCAAACATCAGACTGCACTGCTGGTCCTTCAGATCTTCGTTAAAGTCAAAGCGATGGAGCATGCTGCGCTGTTCCTTGCCGTTCTGGAAGGCCGAGCCGCCGACATCGGCGCAAAGCTGCTTGAACGAGGAGCCGTAGTTTTCCAGGTCATAGAACTTGCTGATGTTGGGGTAGAAGGCAGTGGAGACCTCGCTATGCTCGTTCACAATCTCGGTCTGCCGAGGGGTCAGAAAGGAGCCGCTGTTGGGCTGAGCCGGGATTGCGAAAACAGTGGGCAAGACGGCGAGGGCGGAAAGTAGAGCAGTAGAGAAGAACATGTTGGGCGATGGTGTGGGTGGGCAAAGAGGATGAGCGAATAGGGCGTATCAACTAGTTTTGGTCGAGAGAACGAAGAGAGAAAAAGAGAAGAAAAAGAGAAGTTGCTGTTGATGATGAGAGCATGAGAGGAAGAGAAACACAAACTCCCACCTCGAGAGACGACATCAGCGGCTCTTATAGATGTCGACACTGACGAGAGCCGTATGGGTGCCGATTACTAAGGCAGCGAGCGACCGCCCTGAGGGATTACACGGGTGTACATCTAGTAGCCACTGAAACAAGCCGTCAAGCACGACGAAAGATGCGATCGAACAGAAGAAGCAGTACGTCGAGATGCCAGCTGCGATGGTTTCTATTTTTAGACTAACATGGAAGTGGGGCCGGCAAATGCCACCAACGCCGATCCAGAGTCCGGGCGGGACTGTCAAGCCAGACCGTCTGGAAAAAGGAAAAAGCAGTGCAGCATTACAGCAGCACCTGACACCAGTAGATTGGGGGCATACGGGCCTGGGAGGAGGAGGGAGGGGGTGGGGTGTATCTGCAGTCTATTCCTCTAGTACAAATACATTACATCTAATCCTGCCTCCTCGCAACAATACACCGCCGCCCTCTTTTCAGCCTCCAGGGTCGAGAGTTCTCGACCACCGATCTTCTGGACTAGGTCCTCCCAGCCCTTGCCAAGATTTCTGCTGCCCATGACGCGACCGCTGGTATCCACGCAGACTACTATTGAGCCCAGCATGAGCAGCCCCGCCCCCTCCTCCTCCTCCAGGAATGTGGTCCCGTCATTATATAGGCTTTTTGGCCTCAGGCTATGCCCATGCCACGAGAATCAATAAAAGAGAAGAGGGCCTACGCGGACTTTGATGGCCCATCCCTCAGTGCATGTCTCAAGTATCTTGCCTAATGGGGCCGCGACCTCTGGTATATAGCCTTCTTCTGGGCTGTTACTACTGCGCAAGAAGCCAATACTTGTGTCGTAGACCTTGGCATATTGTGGCTGGTGGCACTGAAAAAAAAAGCATGTCTCTGCATGCCCAGGTGCCATCGGGTATTTGATGTAGCGTGTTTAAGGGCGCGTACACGGAGGGAGTGGAAGGGATCGATATGAGAATGCATGCAGGGTCTTTGGAAGGTATTGGTAGTATAAATGGACCGACCAAGGCAGCGGAGGCAGAACCTGAAGATGCTGCGAAATGGCGTTCTGGCAAAATCGCACGCTGTCGCAATAGCAGCACGTCGAGGCTAAGCGCATAGTATAGCAGTGTGGAAGCCCAGGCAAGGGATTCAAACAAGGGAATTGTATGGGCGACACTAGTGATTTATGTCTTAGTGATGTATGTCTTGGTCGTATTATTGCGCAGAAAAAAAAGAAAGAAAAAAGGGCTCAAAGGCCTGGAACTTGCAGACCAGACTATTGGATAGCCTTACAGGCCGTGAATAGTCTTGTTGGCTACGCGGGGAGATCAAAGACGCTGTAGGACAATGCAGCCGTGGCCGGCGGCGCAGGAGGAGGACGACGACGACGACGAAGAGAAGGAGGAGGAGGAGGATGTACCTTCCAAGGTTGATGCTTGGAGCCGATTGGCTGCAGTATGTCGGGGCCCGAAATGCGACATGGCGTCACAGATTGCCGGGTCAATACGTTGTCGCTGTCACGCTGGCTACCAACACCGGCCGGCCGGTACAGCTGGGCGGTTAGGCTCTGTGTGCAGCATCGGGCACAGTATGCAGGGCACAGTGTTCCGAGATATGTGCACGGCCTGCACACATGCATATATTTATGTCCGAGCACGCCGAGCCAGCCCGACGTCATTCAGGTCTTTGTTCCTCTTCCAGGCTGTCTATGCGAGGCTGACAAGCCTTAAATCTCAGTTGGTCCTCACAGCTTGATGTGACCTCATGCATCTACTGACATGATTACGCCGGGTGGGTACATATTGTACGTATCTATCACACTGCCCGGCAGACCATCCGGACGACAAGACCCTTGGGCCTGATTGGCAGTGTGCTGTGAGGGAAGGGTCAGCCAGTAGACAGACTGGGCGTGCCAGTCTCTGCTTGTGTGCTTGTGCAGTGTCCTGTGCGCAGGCGGTCTGTCTCGTGGCCTCTGTGTAACAATGTAGGCACAGAGCTAACCCTAACACGGCCCCAAACCCAGCATGTCACTGTCACTGCCAACGTACCACGCAAATGGACGTTGCCCACAACACAATGCGTGCTGCATGTGACCGGGGCTGGCAACTACTCCAGACAAGAAATTGTCTCACTGCACACACGCACAGCGCCACCGGGCCAAAAGGGCTCGTGCGACTTTCTTCCGAGTGAAGTTACTCGAAGCAGGCGGGTGGATCGGCCGCAAACCGCACTTGCACGCGATATGCAAGATTGCAACGCGGAAGTTGCATAGGTTTTTTTTTTTGATTTCATTTTTGATTGATTTATTATTTATTTTTGACTTTTTGACTTTCTGTTTCCTGTTCTCCTTTTTATATATTTTACATTTGTTTAGGTTTGTTTTGTTCGTGGGGCTGTTGGTTCTATATACTGAGGAGTGGCACTCCTTGCTGTTTATGCAGCTCTCTTAGGATATCTTTTTGCCATGCTTTGCTCCTTCCTGTCTTGCCGCCTTCCTGCCTGTCTTGCCGCCTCTCCTATGGTGCCATGTCCTGTCCTGTCCTGTGTGTACCTTCCTTTTTCATACACCCCAACACGCAGTCCTCCCGTTTCTGTGCGGGCCGCGTTTGCTTGCCTGTTTGCACCTGCCCGCTCTTTCCTCTCTATAAAAGTCTCGAGGTGTCCTCTTTGTCCCCCCTCCCAGTCTGTCTTCCCCTTCCATCTTGCCCACACCACTTTTCTCTCTGTCCTTATCTTCACTTACTGTTTATTCCTTGCTATTGACTGCATCCCCGCCTATTTTTACCTGTCTATAACACTCCCTCCCATCCACCCACCGGCCCGTCGAAATGATGCTTAACCACGGCATGCACACAATTGACATAATCGAAACACTGGAAAAGGCGCCGGTCCCCGTCGAGTACCTGCGCATCTACTGGCATGACCTCAGCTCCATTCCCCGTGCCCGCGTGTTCCCCGTCGACCGCGTCTTGAGCATCCTGCGCAGCGGTAAGGAATTCTGCGTCGGGATAGCCAGTGCCTGGACCGGCCTGATGCCCGATGACAGCTACATTGGCACCTCGGCCGCCGGCGAGTATAACCTGTTCCCGGATTGGTCCAGCCTCCGTCTCGGGCCCCGTCCCGGCCATGCCTCTGTCCAGGGCGAGTTCCGCGACAAAAACGGCAGCGAGAGCCCGCTGTGCCCGCGCTCACACCTGCGCCAGGCCGTGGCCGAGGCCGCGCGCTGTGGCCTGGACTTCCGCATTGGATTTGAGATGGAGTTTATGATTCTCCAGCACGACACTTCCGGGAAGCTGGTCTCCAACTACCAGGGGTCGTGGTCCTATGCTCGTGCTCTGGATACCGGCTATGCCAGTCGTGTCATAGAGCCCACCATCAAGAGGCTGAGGGAGTGCGGCATCCAGGTCGAACAATACCATGCCGAAGCCGCGAGCAGTCAGTACGAAATAATCCTGCCTCACAAGTGTCCCGTTGAAGCCGTCGACAGCCTCCTCCATGCTCGCGAGATTCTACACGCCGTTGCCTTGGAAAACGGCCTGGTTGTCACCTTCCATCCCAAATTCGACAGTGTCCGTTGCGGCTCCGGCAGCCATGTCCACATGTCGCTCGGCCGGCTGAACACGGACGTGCAAGCGTACGAGTCGTTTTATGCCGGCATCTTGAGTGAGCTTCCCGCCTTACTGGCCTTTACCTATTCCTCTCCAGCCAGCTATCTGCGCATGCGCGACCTATACTGGGCCGGAGGCTCCAAAGTTGCCTGGGGCAAGCAGGACAAGGAGGCTGCTTTGCGCGTGATTGACGACAGCCATTGGGAGTTGAAGACCATGGACGGCATGGCAAACCCGTACTTGGCTCTGGCTGCCATCCTCACAGCCGGCCGTTTGGGCTACTCGCAGAAAATGAAGCTGGACAAGAGCGAGTGCACCACGCTTAGTCCGCCTGAAAGTCTTTCCAGCGTCACGCCACTTCCAAACGGCGCCGCGGAAAAACACGGCAGGGACTTTCCCCAGTCATTGGGGGACGCCCTCGTTCTTCTCCAGAAGGCGGACTTTGCAAAAGCCTTGCCGCCCACGCTGTTATCTCACTATATAGCAGTCAAGGAGGCTGAGATTGCCATGTACGGAAAGATGGACGAGGATGGCATGAGGGACTTTATTTGCCGCCGCTATTGAGGCCGGCCCACCGAGCAGAGAATGGCGGGCGGCAAGCATGAATGTGCAATGTGCACTGGGGTGCGAGGACTGAGTACTTGGTACAGGGCACTGGGTACGAGTACGGGGTTCTACCATATTGACCAAATGTTGTCGACATTTTGTCCATTTTTAGACATGTTCCATTAAAATATACAGCTCGTCACAAATCCCCAAAAAGACTCTGTCGTGCTCAACCCGTAAACGCCGAATGCCAGGCTCTACCGCCGTGTATACAACAGTACTATACAACTCACTCACAGTGTGACCAGCCAACAGCAAAGAAAACAAACACGCAAGAAACAAAGAGACCAACAAGATACAAATAAAACAAACGAAAAAGGGGGGGGGGGGGGCAGGAAACAAGACTTTTTGCTTTCAAATATCCGAATGCTTACTAAGCATCAACCTCCATCGCCTCCGCGCTAGCACCACCAGCGGCAGCCGGGGCAGCGGCGCTGGCAGCATGCCGCTCCTGCTTTTGCGCCTGGACCTGCTTCGAGTTCCGGCCGAAGCGTTTCTCGTAGCGCGTCTTGTTGTCCTCGGCCAGCTCGATTTTGAGCTCGCGGCCCTTGAGCCGGGACACGTGCCACTTGCGCATCTTGGGCTTCTTGGGCTTCTTCTTGTCCTTCTTCTTCTTGTCGCCACCGTCGGCCGCGTCGGTCTCGGCCCCCGTCTCGACCTCGGCTTCGGCTTCGGCTGCAGCAAGAGCCGCCTTTTCCTCCTCGGTCTGGAAGTCCTCGGGGTTGTCCTCGGCCTGCGGCACCAGCACCCAGCCCTTGACGGCAGCGGCAGCGGCCTCGGCGTCCTTGAACTTGACCCAGCCGTAGCCCTTGCACTTGCCCGAGTCCTCGAACGTGGCCACCTTGACCCAGTCAATCTCGCCGCACTTCTCAAACAGCGTGTACACCTCGTTCTCGTTGGCGGCAAACGGCAGATTGCCAATGTAGACCTTCTTGCACGAGTCGCGCTCGCTCTTTGTCAGTGGCTTGGCGTCCTTGGCCGCCTTCTGGTCCGGGGCGGTAGTAGCAGTAGCGGCCGCCGCATCGGCTGCGGGCTTGGGCCGGCCCTCGAACGATGTCGAGTCCTTGATCAGCAGCTTGCGCGTGCCGAGCGAGGTTTCCGACAGCGCAATGGCTGCGACCTTGGTGCCCAGGGTGTCGAAGTCGACGTAGGCAAAGCCCTTGTTCTGGCGCTCGCCGTTGGACTCCTTGCTGCTGGGCATCTTGACACGCGTGATGGAGGTCTCCAGGATCACGCCGCCCGAGTTGTCAACCAGCCACTTGCGCAGCTCGCTAGTCGTCACATGGAACGGCAGGTTGCCCACCCACACGCAGTGCTCGGAGCGCGGCTTCTTGGTGCTGTCCTTTTTGTCGCCGGTGGCGTTGGCGTTGGTATCGGCCGCATCGTCGCCGCCGGGAGCCACGTCGAGCAGGTCTTCGTCGCTGGCAGCGGCCTTCTTCTTGGCTTTTGACACGCCCGCGGGGTTTTTGCCCTTCTTCATCAGACGCTTGGCTTTCTTGGACGGGGGTTCGGGCAGGCTCAGGTCAACCTGGATCTCCTCGAGGTCGGCTTTCCGCTTCTTGGACAACGTGGTTTCGGCATCGGCGGGGGCATCGGCGGGGGGGTCTGCGGGGGCGGTGGTCTCAGCTTCAGTCATTACGACATCAGTCTCTGCGGCAGCGGCGGCGGCGGCGGCGAGGGTCTCGGTCTTCTTTTTTGATGACTTGGTCTTTTTCTGCGGGGTTTCGGTAGATTCCGCGACATCAGCAGCGGATGTCTCCGCAGCAGCCGCCTTCTTCTTGTCGGACTTGCTCTTCTTGCTGGTCTTGACAGGCTCGGCATTGGCGACAGCCGCCTCAAGCTCCTGCTTGGCAGCGGCAGCAGCCTCCTCGGTAATGCGAACGCGCTTGCCCATTATGCAGTCGAATCAGTGGCAGCAAAGTAAGTGCGGGTGGAAGTGTAGCAGCAGAAATCGCAGATACTGGGCAGATACTGGGCAGATACGGTAGAGAGACAGTTGCTGAGGATATAAACGGAGAAAAGGAAACAGTAGCAAGTTGCGTTACTTGATGTCGGCCGCGTGACTTCGGCTGCAGAGCTTGTCTGTGTCTGCGCCTCTGAAAAGAGAGCGACGACAAAAAAAAATGTTTCTGCTATAAAGGCGGTGACGGAGATAAGATAGGCCCAGATAAGATACGACGACAATGTGGCGTGTGTGGAGCATGTGGCGTCATATGGCGTCGAGTGCTATAGCACTATCACACTATCGCAGGTGCCCCACTATTCATGTGCTAGGATCTGGCCATGACGTTGGAGGTGATCAAAGTCGGGTCCTGTGACTGCCAGGCCAGTGATAAATGATCACGACGTATCTGGGTTAGTTTTAGCCGGGCTACATGACAAGGAGTCAAGATTGGGGATCTCTGGGTATTTTTATCAAAGAAAAATACAACGCAGGCCACAGCATGCACGCAAGCGAGAAGCGAAACAGCACGCTGCATGTACATCACAAAGCAGTACGGATGCATATTGCCATTACCATCTCTCGACCTCCACTTTTTGTGGGCAAATATATGATGCAACTTGTCGTCGTCGTAGGAGGCAGGCAGATAGGTAGATGTGCATGTGTAGGAGAGGCTGGATCGGAATCCAGGTTTGAGGTCAGATATGGATGGGCTAGGAGACCCCAAGCGAAAGGCCCAGGCTCACGCAGGAAGAACGACACCGCCAAGTAGGAACACAAGAAAAGCAAAAAAAAAAACAGAACAAAAAAAAACGAAAAAGAAAGCAAAAGAAATGGTAAAGGTGGCGGGAGCAGGAAGAAGAGCTCACGGCATCCCACATGAGTATGTACATACATGCTCAGCATAACATGGCTGGCACCAGGGCTGCTGGTGTTGTGTTTGGTGGACGGTGGACGGTGGGTGGCGGCCAGGCGACGTTCAACGTTCACAGGGACTTTGGTTGCTTGGAAAGAAAAGTGGGGGCGCCTGTTTTAACGTGCATTATTCGTGTTGATATAGGGCGAAATCTTTGATGGGGAGGGAGGGGGAACCGGCAGAGCTGAGATTGTCTGTTCCATCCTATGATGGCTTCTTGTGCAAGGCCAAAGACAACAGGTCACAGTTCCAGGCAAGGGGTGGGTGGATATGCACAGTACATGGAGAATGTGCTTGGGCTAGCCACAGTTGGCAGCAGCTGGCAGCAGGTGGCAGCAGCAGGTGGGAGTAAGGAGACAGCAGACGATGTGGATATGAAAGGGCTGGCAAAAAAGCAAGCAACTGCAACATGTGTTTTGTAGCATGTCGTCGTACCTGCTGGGTTTTGAGATTGGCTGCACAAACGTCCACATGTTCACACAGTAATATCTGCAGGCGCACACGGTGTGTATTGGTCATTGATATCTTGATGTGCACAGTGCGAGCCACTGTCACGATAGCCGGGCCATGCCGAAAAAAGAGATCAAGGCCCGTCGTGAACAGGGCAGGGGACATTATTAGCACAGAGGGGGGGGGGCAGATTTGATATATTTTAAGTCTACTTAACTCTGGGGGGGGGGACAGAATGTGGGAGAGGAAGAGGATACTTGGAAACAAGGAAAATACAAACCTGCCAGTCGAGCCAAAGGCAGAAAGAAGCCTGAACAGAGAGAGTCCTGGGTAGAGTGCTGGTTAGTGTACGCCAGGGTTGCAGTGGTTGCAGTGAGGATAGGGGGGAAGGGCTTCCTAGAGTATAAATGGAAGCGTGTATGCTCGGTGTGCACAGTTAGTGCATGTGTTATACATAGATGGGCCTGCGGTTAGGCCTTGGCTCATCATGGCCAAGATGACCACTAGGCCCACTCGTGAGCCTGTTGTCAGCAGGCACAGCAAGCAGCTAGCAGGAAGCAGGAAGCAGGAAGCAGGAAGTAGAATGCAGCCAGCAGCCAGCAGCAAGTGTCGGCTGTGAGCCGTGGGCCGTGGCTATGCCACACTGTAAGGTATACTTTGATCTTACATAAGCAGGTCCTGCGATGCTAGCAGGACAGGGCAGTTGCTGGATGGCTCCCTTCGAGTTGGTCCTTGCTTCCTTCCGCTTTCTCTCGCCTTTGCTATGACCTTTTTTCCCTGTGTTTAGACCCCTGATCCTTGCACTGGCAGTTTCTCTCTTTTTCTTCCTGTGCCTGCCGTTTTTTTTTTCATTTCTTCCTTGCTGGCTGCTGCCATTTCCCTCCTTTTGTTGTTGTCTGCAAAATCTCTCGTCGCCTCTCTTTTTGTTTTTTTTTTTTCTTTTTCCTTCAACAACTTTTCCCCTTCTTTTGGCCAACACAACAACACCGCCAAAAACACCGCCACAGCCAACACCGGCACCTGCAATCATCACGACGTCTACTACGAATCCACCACAACACTACAGCCACAGCCTCGTCGCCTGTGACTCTGAACATCTGCTACGCCGCTGTCGCCGTTTTTTTTTCATTTCATTCTTTCTCCGCTGGTCTCGGCCGAACAAAGAGACAGAAAGCCGCCCATCTGCTACTGCTGCGTCCGGCTATCACGAGGCTGACCCGTCCGTCGTCTTCTCTTCCTGTCCGCCCACAACCACTCGTATTTTTAAAAAAAAATCTTTCCCGACAAGCATCACGTCGGCTGTCTTGTTGCTCTCTGCCTTTTGCGGTTCTACACTGTCTGCTATAGTCAAGACAGGACCGACCGACCTGGCCCTCCTGCAACCTGCAAACGAGGCTCCCTTTGTGCTGTTGTGTGCTGGTGCCTGGTATCAAAACAAATCATCATATATCTTCTCCAGTCCAAGCCAGGCCACCTTCCACCATCTTTCCTGTCTTGATATCTTTCCACCATGAGCGCTGTTCTCCCTCCCCAAAACGTCGTCTTCCCCCACAGCCACGAGGCACCCCGCCGCTCGCCCCAGCGATCCAGTAAGTTGCCAACCCCTCCTCATCCTGTGCTGGCAAACCCGCCTCTAACCACTGCCCCCTCCCCTCTCGTCTCTGTAGTGTCCCCCTTCAACATGTCAGCCTCCACCTCCCGCAAGAGAAAGGCCGAAGATGACGATGAGATGACCATCTCGCCCTCAGCCTCTCCCGCCATTGCCCAGCGCCAGATCTCACGACCTGTAAAGAGAAACCGCCACGTTGAGCTTGTCGGTCGCCAACTCTCTATGCCTAGGTTACTCGAGACTCTTGATCCCGCCCAACTGCGAACTGTCCTTGAGCAAATATGCATCCAACATCCAGCAATCGGCCACGAGGTTGCCACGACAGCCCCCCGGCCAACCGTGGCGTCTGTCCTCGGTCTTCTTGACCAATACATGGACCGTCTAAAAGACGCCATGCCCTACGGCAACTCGTCCCCCGACTACACCTACAACCGCGTCAAGCAGCCCCTCATTGCCCTCATCGACGCCCTCGCCGACTTCACCGTACAGTTCTTGCCGCCCGTCGAGATGCAAGTCTCGGCATCTTTGCAGTTCCTCGACGGCGCCACCAAAATCATCCACTCCCTGCCCAACTGGGAATCGCCCTCATACACCCACCACAAGGACACTGCCTACGATGAAATTGCCAAGGCCTGGGCCCTTGTCTTCAACGAGGCGTCGAGCCGCGGCGCCGGCTTCCAGCTCTCTACCGGAGGCTGGGAACAGACCATTGGGCGTCACAATGCCCAATCTGGAGGCCGTCTGGCCCCTGCTGTCACCGCCATCCAGGGTGCTGCCAACTGGTCCAATCCGACCAACAGCGTTAACGATGCCAGCTGTATCAGAAACCAGCTCATGTCTGGGACCTATGGTCTTCCCGGTGTCCGGGTAGGGCCGTGGTAGTGGCATATGCGTCCCTAGGCTTGTTTTGTCTTGTTTCTTACGGCTGTTTTGCCTTCCAAGCCGTTCTGGCTTCCAGAAGCTCTCGTCCTTTTTTTCCTTCTCTCTTCTTTTTTTTGCTCTACCTCTGTCCAGGTCTTTATTTTAATGGACATCATCTAGCCTTCTCACATATGCACACGGATTCCGACTTTTTCTTTTCTTTTCTTTGCATCTGCCATCATTCTTTACCTCAACTGCATCCGCACATCATGGTTATCGCCGCCCTTTATGCCGCCTCTCACTTGTTCATACAACAACAACTCTTCGCCTATGGCTGAGCCTTCACCTGACGTGCGCCCAACAAGCCAAGCACCAGCCAGCGTTGACGCAGTTCGCCCGCCCTTAAGACGATAAGACAATGACCATGCCAACGCAGCAGCTCTTTTAGCTGTCTGGCCTCATTGCTGCTGTCCTTTTCTCAGCGTGGTGGCTTGTTGGGGGGGGGGGTGGCACGGGGCTGTGCCGGCTTACGAAAACGAACATGGCTTTTTTTGGGTTCTCTTTGGTTTTGCCCCGTTTCTCGCACGACTGCGTCATGGTTAACATTTTCTTGCTTCACTTTTCTTTGAATTGCTGCTTTTTTCTCTTGGCTTTTTGGCTAGGATCTCGTCATAGGCTTGCCCCTCCACTCGTTTGTTTCCCCGTCACTGCTGTACACACTCTCCTTTGTTTTGTGGTTGTTGTTTTTTTGGGCTCTTGCCTTTGCCTTTGCTGGCTTCTGTTGTCCTCTTTGTATGGACTGGTTTGTTTTCGTTTATTTCGGGTTTCAGGTGTTGGATTCTTGGGCATAGATTCTTAGCAAGAGGGAATTGGTGGTCTAGTTATTTCTTATTACTTTGCATCCTTTTATGTCTGCAATGCTGCACTCCGAACTCCCGAGAAGGACTTTTGTTGGGCCGTCAGTCCCAGTTCTCGGTAACCATTCTTGATGACTGCTGTTTTGTTTTTTGCGACTACTGATGTCTCAGTCAATTGCATTGATATCATGCCCTTCTCTTGTTTTCCTGCCCTTGTCGAGCCATGCATTTATGTGACTGTGATGTGTGTGCTATGTGCATCCTAGCCTAGCCCTCTTACCCTCATTACAGGGGAGCAAGACACTTGGCTTGCATCATGAGAGCCCAAAACTTCCTCTGACCCTCTCTCTGGCGCTCTCCGCTGGGCCACATCGTGAGCCAAGGCTAGCCGTGTCCGCCTGCGCTCTCCCTCCCTCTCTCACTGGTATCATCAAGTTCGTTGAACGTCTAGACCTGAGCTTCAAGCTTAACTGGAAAATGTGGGGAACCTCTGTCTTCTCGAAAATCTTACAGGGTTATCGAAGCAGGTGCAATATACAAGTTAGGGTTAGGCATCAGCTGACTCGCCCAAAGCGCCACTAGTCCCTCACGTGATCACCCGTCGCAGCAACCTGTTGCTCAGCGCGTCGGCTGCCTGGTGTGGCAGCGCGTTCCGACCAAAGCATCGTCCATTTCCCAAAGCAAGACCTCCCCATATTCCACAGCGCCCCTCCTTCCATCTTCATCTTCAAGCCTGCTCACCGCCTTGCTTTGTCTGTGCCGGTAACTGCTCGTGTCTGGCTCTCAGGCACGCCTTCTCTTTTCGTCGCCTGTTTTTCGTGAGGGGCAAACTTCTTCTCTTGGGCAACTACCCAGAACATCACCGAAGAACAGGGCTGGGAGGAATCAAGAAGGCAAGAAGTGAAATTTCTTCCGTTTTTCTGCCGAAAGAGGGGAAATTGAAGTTTGGAACGGCGCGCCCGCCGCCAGTTTTTTTTCTCTCTTCTTCTGCTTTTCTTTTCATACCGTCTTTTGGCTGTCCTGACTCTCCAGTGTCCAGCCTCACGTCTCGTTTCGTGGCTTTTGGGTGCAGTCCAACCAAGGCGTCAAGCGCACTTCCCATGACGACATAGTCTTGAAACCAGCCTCGTCCACTATCATTCCGCTCCGCCTGTTGTTCATTTATTGCTCTTCAAAATGCCAGCGTAAGCCCGTCCTTCCACGTCTCTCTTCAGCGACCCCTCATTTGCTAACCCGCCACCTTCACCTTCACCTTCACAGTGTGGGCGACCAACATCAGTCCGGGATCGTCAACCCGTTTGAGGAGCCCCAAACCCGCGTGTCTGCCTACACTGCTGAGGAAATTGCCCTCCTCCAGTATCGTCTGGACAAGCAGCTAGGCCCAGAGTACATCTCCAACAGACAAGGCCCTGGCGGTGGCCGAGTGCACTATCTTGCTGCAGACAAGGTCATTAACCTTGCCAATGAGGTCCTGGGCTTCAACGGCTGGTCCAGCTCCATCCAAAACATCCAGGTTGACTTCGTCGACGAAAATCCCCAGACGGCGCGAGTCAGCCTGGGCCTGTCCGTAATCATGCGCGTGACTCTCCGCGACGGCACGTTTCACGAAGACGTTGGCTATGGCCATATTGAGAATGCCAAGGGCAAAGCAGCTGCCTTTGAAAAGGCAAAGAAGGAGGGAACCACCGATGCTCTCAAGCGCGCCCTGAGAAACTTTGGAAACGTCCTCGGCAACTGCATCTACGACAAGGACTATTTGTCAAAAGTTACCAAAGTAAAGCACATGCCCGCCAAGTTTGACGAGCAAAACCTGTATCGCCACGGAGATAAAAATCGCCTCAACCGCATTGAGCCCGCGCCTACCGTTACCCGCCCACAGATCGCCGCTCCCATTGCAGCACCGCCCAGGCCAACATCTGTGCCCCCGGGGGGGCTTAAGTCGGCCCCGCCTGCCCCCATACAACAGATTACTGCCGCGGCTAACGGGGCCAATTCTAGATCTGCGTCGCCTGCGCCTGCTGTCGACTCCATGGACGACGACCTGGATAACCTGATGGATGGTGGGCTCTCCACCTTTTCTACCTCTCATTCTTCCCTATGCTAATTCCCTTCATTGTAGATATCGATGATGCCGATCTGTGCATGGCTGAGGAAGGACACCCGGACGAGATAGTACTCCCGGGCACCACGGAAATTCCCAATGGCGGCAATCTCAGCAGCAGTGGAGGCAGCAACCAAGGCCTGCAAACAAGCAATAAACTCGCCTACCAACCCGCTGTCGCTCCGCAAACTCCCATCCATAACTCCCGCCAGCCACCCGTAACAGCTAATGGCAACGGTACCGCTGCCGGTCGTGCGATGCCTCCTGCGCGCGCTCCGCAATTCAACCAGAACCAGAACCAGAACCAGAATCAGAACCCCAATGCCCCTATCAACGGCACCAACGGCTCTAATGGCTATTCACATAATGGCCCCGGCCTTGGCCCCGGCCCCCCTAAGCCGCCGACCGGGAACGAGCCTGTGGCCTTCTTTTCTGCACGGGCCTTTAGTCAGCTTCCAGAAACTGCCATTAACAACCCCGCCTCCATCCCTGTATCACAGTACGTCTTCAACCCCAAGGCTGAAAGCCCTTCTATCCGCAAGACTCCGGGAGTCGACCACTCGTCCTCCAAGCCCGTTGCACGCAATTTGAAACACGTCCCCCCGGCGTCTTCACAGAAGGAACAACCAGCCCCTGGGCCTGGCCCCCTTCCTCCTCACCAACAACAACACATACCGCAGCAAGGCGCCCAACAAAGCCCCTCGCTTCAGCGCCCCATGAACGGCGCCCCCGCCCGCGGTGCCGCCACCGGCGCGAGCGTGATCAACCCACACCTCGACCACGCACGGCGCATCGGCGCGCCCATGCCTGCCGGCGGCAGCCCGCTCGGCAACAGAGGCCAGTACAGACCGCCCAAGATGATGAAGCGCCCGCCGCAGGGCGCCCCGCAGTACCCGCAGCTGCAGCACCAGCAGCAATATAACCAGCAGAACGCAGGTGGCTTGACGGAGCGCCAGGCGCTATCGGAAGTCACCAATAACCCGGTGGTGGGCGCGGGGCAGCCTGGACCGGACAGCAAGCGGCCGCGGCTGACGTAGAGGGACGAGTCGATCCTGGACTCAAAACACGCCATCCTGGTGTCTTCTTTTTTTTTTGTTGTCCAACTCCCAGCCCATCTGCTGTCCGTCCTCTTTTTTTTTTCCGTCTTCGCCACTGTCCTGTCTCTCCCATTTTTCTCTACTCTTTGGTTCCCGTCTACACCCCCCTCTCCCCCCTGCTACGAGATTCACGACACTTTCTATACTTTCTGCCCTTTCCTTTGCTGGCCATGTATATTCGCTACTTGGCTTTGTTTTTGTTTAATCTCGTTTTTTTCTCCCATATCTCTCTCTCTCTCTATTTTCAGAGGCTCTTCTTCTGCTACTGCCACTACTGCTGTAACCACTTACTGTTGGCCATGCTATCTGGTATACACCATACACACACACATTATCATCATCATCACAGCTATGTCTAGGGGCTTCTTGTCGCGGCGTCCGGCGTTTTCGTTGTCCTTTTTTCTTGTCTTCTCAGGACCCAAGGTTTTCTTCTTCTTTCTTCTCTCTCTTTCTCTCCTATACTTGTGTTGCAAGGTTGGAAACATTACTTCATCAAGGTGGCGTGTTGTTTCAGTTAGCATACAAGGTCTTTTTTTTTTCTTTTTTTCATATCGTGCGACATCTGATTTAACCAGTGCTTCGCACGTGCAGTGAAATAGAACAAGTCTATTGGGAAGAGATACTGTGCCACCAGTAGTAGTAGTAATAGTAGGAAACCAAGAATACAATACAATACAATACAATATACAATATCCATACACAGGCGGTCCTTATCCGCCACTCGCATATCCAGATGCCACTACGCTACAATAGCAGCACCAGCAGTACCATCAGCACCAACATGACGCGTACTCAGGCTCCGCGACAAGCCAGAGCTAAAGCCCAGGGCTCTTCGAGTGTATATCCACCACTCAAACACATTGAGCTTCATTTCAACGCGCCAAAACGACAGCCAGGCTGCCAGGTAGTTGATGGCTGTAGGAGGCCACAGCATCGACGTGCCCTTCATCTTGATAGCATCGACACTTTCTTGGAAGACAGTGCGTGCACAGTATCGAGCCAGAATCATAAACGAGCGAATGGGGCCCTGGCGCGTTTGCAGGTTCTCGTCTAGACTGCGGGTGAGGTCGTTGGTTTTGAGGATGAGCAGAATCACAGGCGGCACCTTGCCAAGCAAGTGCACGAGATCAACAATCAGACCATCCTTCAACATGGTACTCATGCGCTTCTGCTCCGCATCGGTGCGCTTCTTGAACATGCTGCCACTAGAGCGCACGACACGGTAGTCGCGACCGGTAATGGCGGAGGCAAATAGAGGAAAGTCCTTCTCTTCAATGTTGGCAACTTCCATGGCGTACTTACACATGCGGTCCATGTCGCCGTCAACAGCGGCAATCCACATCTTAGCATAGGAGCGGCGCATGTCTTCGGGGATGTCACGATACAGGCCATGATCGTACAGAATCACATCAAAATTGTGGCCACGGCGGTGGTTGTTCTTACGAATAGCCAAGTTTCCGCCGTGGGGGTCGCAGTGAAGGGGGGCGTTGTGTCCGAAGATCATCTCGTTGAAAATGCGTGCCAAGCAGGCAGACACTTCATCGCGGTCGATTCCGTTCTTGTCCATGTACTCAAGGTCGTCAAGACGGTTGCCCTTTTCGGCAGCCATAACCAAGATACGACGCTTAGCCCAGACAACATCAGGAATGACTAGTGGCAGTTCTGGAATATGTGAAAAATACTCCTTGGTCCGCTCAGAATTGCGTGCCTCTTCACGAAAGTCGAGTTCGCGAGGTAGGGATTCTTCCATCTCCTTGGCTAGCCACTCCAGGTCATACTCGGGGAAGACCTTTTTCAGGGTAGCAAAAGTAAAGGAGGTCAATTTGATGTCAAGACGAGAAAAGATGTCAAGCGAGGGGTGTTGCACTTTGACTGCCACCTCTTGGCCAGTTTCCTTTAGTCTCGCCATGTGAACCTGGGCCAATGATGCAGCACCAATAGGAACAGGGTTGAATTCTGTAAAGAATTCCGACATCTCGCTGCCAGTGTCTCTCCGGAACATATCCTGAATGGATTCAAGCGACGAGACAGGGCATTTGTCTTGCAACGGGATGAAGGTCGTTGTCCACTCCATGGGGAGCAGGTAGTTCATGGCACTCTACGAAACCAATGTTAGCCTTGATATTGGAGGGGATTGGTCAGTGTGGTGGTGCGGCGTACCAAGTGCTGTCCAAGTTTGATGAAAATCCCGCCATTCTTCTCTAGAACCTTGAGTGTGCGATTTGCGCAGCGCTGGTGGCAGGCATGGAGTTCTGTGTTCTTTTCTTCGGGATCCGTCATCTTTTCCATCTTATTCAACGTCACTCGGTAGCTGCAACCAGTCGGTTAGAGTTGGTTACTTGGCACGGCAAAATGCGACATGAACTCACTCATTGACACACACGACCAAGGCGGCACCCACACGGGCGCTTCTTTCAGCAGTCTCGTAGCCGTTTTTGATGTCTTCTGAGAACACAACAGCGGTCGTGCCGAGGGCCGCCGTTCCAGAAGCCCACAACACGACACGCTGGCTTTCAGACTGGGACTGAGAATGCGAGTGGTAGTGGGAGTGGGACTCAGGCCGGGACTGAGACCGAGACGAAAAGAAGCGATTGCTGCGGGAACACAGCCGTGACGGCCATTTCTGAGTGCTGCAGGACAACGAGCCAAAAGGTCGGGGATGACTGGTGGCCGAGATCCGAGCCCAGGAACGCAATGGGCCATGCATAGCGAAAAAGAAAATTGGACGCAAGATGCTGAGAGAGGCGAAATTTGATATGTCAAAAGAACAAAAAAAAAAAAGAGGGCGGGATGGAGATGCAGTAAAATCGGCCTTCTACCGGTTTGCCATTGGAAGCAAGACACAGAAAATGAAGAAGAAAAAGAGAAGAAAATCAGAAGAAAAAGCCAGATATACCGGAATCAAGTGAAGACGAGAAAAAGGAAGTCGCGAATTATTGTACACGCACAAAAACACATTGAAAAAAAATATAAACCAAGCAACTACCTTTTCATTTGTTGTGTTCTTGCTTCTTAGACTCGCAGGCGCCTGCTTTTGTTCGTGTTTTTGCAGCGTATCCGGTTGAATAATGGGATTCCGAACCGGTAACTGCTCTTCGTGGTATGGGCAGTGTCACCAAGGGTTAATTGCCTCGTCTAGTAGGGTTATCCCTCCCTTTTGGCCGCCACACAGCACGTGACATCGCGCAGGCCCAATTAATGGCAATTTGGATTCTGGCAACCGCGTAAAGTGCCGGGCTGAACGTGCCGAAGAGTCCCATGATTCTTTTCTTCGATACACATCCTCAGAACCGACACTCAATATCTTCTCCCAAGCTGATGTTTATGCCTAATTATCAACCCATCATCAACCATACTCACAGCCAATACGCACTTGCAAAAAAAATTAAAAAAAAATCAGTCCCGTCATAGTCACGCGACGCGCAATGTTCTCAGTCTCGACAATGCCGTCTCTCACTCCTGGCGATTGGGCCTTCCATCAACCGCCCGTCTCATCCCCACTACGGCCATCACAGTCTTCGCAACAAGCAGGCTTCTTTAATTCATCTCCGCCTGGCTCTCCCACACGCTCGTCACCCATCCGGCCGTCGTCATTGGCCACCTCCGAAGGCCAGCCGTTCGGCACAGCCAGACAATCTCTGTTCGGCTCGTTCAAATATGGCCATGACAGCAACGATGATGGCAACAACAGAAACTCAAATCTCCCGGCATCATCACCGCTGAAAGGAAATAACAAGTTTTCCCGGTTTGCCAACCGCCAAACACGGCCAAACCCCGTGATGCGCAAGCGGGAGGACGACCAGACGACCCGTAGGAGGCTGTTTCTCAAGACGGTGCGCGACAGAGCAGACGAGAGGCGCTTCGAAAAGCGCTCGATTGAAGCCCAGGTACGTCTTGTATTGTGTTACTCGCCCATTTTCCATGCCGAAATCAATGCGCGACATGCTGACGTAAACACACACCCCCCCCCCATTCTCAGGCTATCCGTAGTTGGCACGAAGAACATCAGCAGTATCTCGCCCACAAAGAGAGGGAAGCCTCTGGCAACGACTGGGCCATGGATTCTTTCATCGAAGACGCCATCAGTGCACAGCAGAAGTATAAATCAGACGAGGAGGACGACCTGCCCGACATGTATATGGACGAGTACCCCACGCCGGCAGATCTCGAATACGAGGCCATGATGAATGACGGCACCGATAATGCGCCAATGTCGGAGTGGGATCTGGACGATGCCATGCTCTTGGATTTGATTCGCGCCGAAGAACAGAAGCAAGGCGATACAGACATGTCATGAAGCCAGGCCCAAAACGGCTCCTCGGGGCGATGACTTGGCGGTGCTAGTGGTATCTTGGATTATCATGGGCGGCGTTTACGGGAGTTTCCTGGCATGTGTGTGTGTGTGTGTGTGTGTGTGGTTATTTTAAGAGAGAGAAAGAGTGGAAATCACAGTACCAGTCTGTGAGTGAGCAAACAGGAATTCCGTCGATATGGCGGGCACATCATTATTTGGCTAGCCGTTTTTTCCTCGTTTCTTGTCGAGCTGACGCTGACGCATGTGGTTTACGGGCGGGTATCTCTTCTTAAGGTGACTGGATAGATGGGTGAATGGTGCTCAGCCAGCTGTGATACCAAAACAAAAAAAAAGAATACCAATCAATAAAAAAAGTTTCAAGTAAATCAAGCCTGCTATGAGCACTCTGGGATAACTCAAGTTGATGGAAGGGGAACAATGACAATCACTGAGCAATCACTGGGGATTACAGGCTTCGTCATCTGGGGCGCCGAAAGCTTCCTGTGCCGAGGGCATGTCGCCGACAAGATCTGGCGGTGGGGAGCCGGCGTCTTGCATCTGTGGATGGGGAAGAAGGTTAGCAGGTGGTTGCAAGAAGCAGACTGTTCCGTTCCGTTCCGTTGCGTTGCGTTGCGTTCCGTTCGATCTCCCTCTTTGACTTGCGCAGACCAGACTTACCTTTTGCATGCGCTCGACAATGTATTGGCGATGCGCAGCGTTGTCGTCGGAAAAGGCGGGATCGTCAAACTTGGCAACAATCTCCCTGACGAGCTTCTGCTGCGTCTCGTATCTTTGCGTGTCCTCGGCCGAGATCTTGCCCCTGTTCTCCACCATCCACGCCGGGAAGCGATCATTCAGCTCCTTCATGGGCTCGTAGAGGATTTCCTTGTTGGTCAGCTGCTCCATCATGCCCATCAGCATCTTGGAAAAGTCTTCTTCGCCGCTGCCGCCGCCGCCACCGTCCAGGCCGGGGATTCCTGCGCCGCTGCCGCTACCGCCCATTTGCTTGAGTATCTCGGTCAAGAAATCGTCGCTGCCGTTGGCGGCCGCCGCAGCTGTTGCCTGGTCGCCCGAGGTCTGCATGCGCTCGATGGTTTTGCGGATGGTGTCTTGGAAGTCGCTCGCGTTGTCGCCGCGGGCAGTGGATGGCCGCGAGGTCTTGTTGGGAGCCGCGGAAGAGCCGCGGGCTGTGGACGTGGTTGGAGACGCAGTGTCTGTGGCAGTGGCCGCTGCGGCAGCGGCCTCGGTGCTTATTTGCTTAAAGATGTCCTCAAACTGGGCTTGCATTTCCTTCTGTTTGTCCTTGTTAGTGAGCCATGTCCCACGGCTGATCAGAGCGCACACGTCAATCTGAGTCCTTTTTTCCCCCCCTTTGGTTTGTCGGCCTTGTTGCTGTATAGTTTATGGCATAGAGGAGAGGGAAGGCTTACGGAATCGGCGCCTAAGCCGCCTAGCAAGCTCGCCATGCCCTCCTGGAGGTGTTTTGCAAACTCTTCCTCTGAAACATCATCATCTGCGCTGCTGGCGCCGGGCTGGCTGGCTGTTGGCTTTGCGGCAGTGGCTGTGCTGGCGCCAGGGTTGCCTTTGGCTACAGGAGGAACTATGGACGGGATGGCGGGAATAGAGCCCCGTGCATTGGTGAGATGCGTCGCCGAGAACTCATCAAGCATATCTGCAGACACGGTTAGAAACGCCTTGTAGCCTGCTGTCTTGTGGTTGCCACTCACCGTCCAGATCATCCAGGTCGTCCTCGTCGGGATCAGGGATATCGTCGGCATCTTCAAAGGCCGGCTTTGGCGGCGGAGGGGCTGACATGACGAGAGACCAGAAGTGGGATGTGGTAACGGCAATGACAATGGAAAGGAGAGTCGGCACTGAGGTTGGGAAGGCCGGTAATGAGGAGAGCCGGAGGAGACTTGAAGCGG
>JADILG010000183.1:0-33611 GCA_017591655.1 Thielaviopsis populi | reverse complement strand
CCTCATCTTACCTACTTTACCTTCCCTCGTGACCCGTGACTCGTGACCAGGGCCACCAAGTGCTGGATCAAGTCCAGAACGTTAAAGAAGATGCTCACGCCCCCCAGCCACTCACCAGTAGAGAAACTTCAAGCGTTATAGGGAGACAATAGAAGAGACGCAAAGGCGTGGTGGCCATGGTCACGAGTCACGGGTCACGAGGGAAGGTAAAGTAGGTAAGATGAGGTCAAGTCAGGCTAGGTCAGATCAGGTCAGGTCAGACCAGCCTCTGGTCTGCTCTGTTTTACCATGACTTGGCCCGCCGCTGGAACACAACCCAAACCCAAACCCAAGCTTGCTTCTAGTCTGCAGAGACGGCGAACAGCGACGAGATGCACAGCCGCTTGGATGTGCAAGCGAGGTGAGCACTCTGCCAGCCCACCGGCACAAGCAAACAAGCGTTTGACTTTTGCATGCACATCATATATCACGTCGCGTCACGTCACGTCACAGTCACAATTACAATTGCAATCATACCCAAAACCCAAGCCTGGAAGCCAAACCAACCTTGTTTTGTGGTCTCCCAGTGGCCCGGAGCTCCCAGTAATCCGGAATCGAGTCTCACATGCCAACACGAGCGAGTGGGTGCCTCCAAACAGATTGCCAGATGCCTGCCAGACAGACAGACAGACTTTATGCTTCGTCTTCTTCTCTCTCTCTTCTTCTTCTCTCCCTCTTCTGCTTCGCTTTGCCTCCCTCTCTCCCTCTTCTGCATACGTACTGATGCAGTTGGAGACCCCCCCCCCCCCACCTTCTGCCTGCAACCAAACTCGCCCACCGCCAGCGTCATTGCATCGACCCCTGGCATGTTGCACCAGGCCAGCCGGGTGACAGGAAGAAGCATTCGGGCTCACGGAGCTACGGATGCCCCTTGACGAGCAAAACGAGGGATTTGACAGGGGACGCTACAGCACCATAAGTCGCCGGTGCCCAACCCTAATACCCTAAATGGCAATGTCATGTGACCGCGCTGGGACTGGTGTGGCTGCGGTCATAACCCTAAGCACGCGTCATCAGGTACACCCGCCCAACATCATAAATGCCAAGCTGCGCAATGTCTCCAACACTTGTGCACGTTGTATGCATCCCGATTCCGCCGTTAAAACTCACCCGCGATTCAGCCAGTGCGTTGGAGAGCTGCAGATACAAGCATGGATAATGAGGAGGCAACTGTTGTGAGGGGTCTAGGTGACGAAGAATTGGAGGGCCGCATAAAAGAACAGCAGGCCGAGCATTCCATCCCGAATGCCTCCATTCTCACCTTTTCATGAATACCTGTTCATTTCGTTGTGTCTGCATCTCATCTGACAACCCGACAACTGAAATCATGGCTGCCGTCCAAGTGCCTTCGCATATGAGGACCGTTCCCGGCTCCGTCAACATATCTGTGGCTAAATTCCCCTTGTCCAAAGACACCGACGTCCCCAACTCCAACAACATTGACCCTGAGCGCATTGCTGCCACAGTCGTGCAAGCCATCAACGAGGCCGTTGCCCGCCAAGACTTCGATGGGCTCTCCAGGCTGTTTGTCGATTCAGGATACTGGCGAGACCACCTGGCCCTGTCGTGGGAGTTCCGCACTGCCCACGGCCCGGAAAACATCCGTGTCTTCCTGCAGGGCGTGGCAAAGTCCAAGAACGGCTTCCGTCTGCTCGAGATCCGCCTCGACGAATCTTCCCGCGCGCGCATCCCGCAGTTGGACCGCATGGAAAGCCACGAGGGCGACTTGACATGCGTGCGCTTTGTCTTCCAGCTCGAGACAGTTGTGGGCAGGGGCAAGGGCGTGGCGAAGCTGGTTCGCCACGGCGACTTGTGGAAGATCTACACTCTGTACACAAGCCTCGTCGAGATCAATGGCCACGAGGAAAAGGTCTACAGCAACAGACCCCCTGGCGTGGAGCATGGCGGTAAGCCGGGCCGCAAGAACTGGGCTGAAAGGCGCGCAGCAGAGGCCGAGTTCGAGAATGGCGCTGAGCCGACCGTGTTTGTTCTGGGTAAGCTTAAGCATCGTAACCCTTCCGTCTGACTGGTACAATGTTAACCTGGCCCCTCATGTGTACAGGTGCGGGACAGGCTGGCCTGACCATTGCCGCTCGCCTGAAAATGGTGGGCATTTCGGCCTTGGTCATCGATCAGAACGACCGCATTGGCGATAACTGGCGCAAGCGTTACCACCAGCTCGTCCTTCACGATCCCGTCTGGTACGATCACCTACCGTACATGCCGTTCCCGCCAAGCTGGCCCATCTTCACACCCAAGGACAAGCTGGCGCAGTACTTTGAAGCCTACGCCACGCTGCTAGAGCTCAACGTCTGGACCAAGACAACTCTCAAGTCTGCTGTCTGGGACGATGCCACGGCAAAATGGACCGTCGTCACTGAACGCACCCTCGCCGACGGCACAGCCGAGACCCGCACCCTGCACCCACGCCATGTGATCCAGGCCACTGGCCACTCCGGCAAGAAGAACATGCCCGAAATCGTCGGCATGGACAGCTTCAAGGGCCACATCAGCCATTCGTCAGACTTCCGCGGCGCGCCCGCCTCGTCAGCCAATACCCACGGCACGCAGAACCACGCCGTCGTGGTCGGCGCATGCAACTCGGCGCACGATATTGCCCACGACTTTGCCGAAAAGGGCTGGCGCGTGACGCTGGTGCAGCGCAGCTCGACGCACGTGGTGTCGTCACGCGCCATTACCGACGTTGCCCTGCGCGGGCTGTACGACGAAGACGGCCCGGATGTCGATGACGCCGACCTCCTGCTGCATGGCCAGCCGGCGGCTGTGCTCAAGGCCATGCAGGTGCGCGTGTGCGAGCGCCAATGCGCCATGGACGCCGACATGCTTGTGGGGCTGGCCAAGGCCGGCTTCCGCACCGACAACGGGCCGGATGGCGCCGGGCTGTTCTTCAAGTACTTCCAGCGCGGCGGTGGATACTACATCGACGTTGGCGCAGCGGCCATGATTGCCGCCGGGCGCATTGGCGTCAAGAACGGGCACGAGATCGCGCACCTGACCGCAGAGGGCGTCGTGTTTGACGACGGCCAGGAGCTCAAGGCCGATCACATTGTGTTTGCCACGGGCTACCAGAACATGCGCACGCAGACGCGGCTGACCTTTGGCGATGAGGTGGCAGATCGCTTGAGCAGCGACGTCTGGGGCTTCAACAGTGAGGGCGAGATGCGGATGATGTGGCAGCGCACAGGCCACCCTGGCTTCTGGTACCACGGGGGAAATTTGGCTCTGTGTCGCTATTATTCACGCTTCTTGGCATTGCAGATTTTAGCGATTGAGGCGGAGATTTCGAAACCTGGCGAGAATTAAGGTTGTTGTCATGTGATGCGTCGTTGTTGTTTGGTGTTTTAGCGTGAGCGTTTCTCCCTTGACCGATGATGTCATTCTCTTAGGCCCTTATTATATGGAGCGTCTCTCCTTGTCTCCTCATCTCCCCGTCCCCCTGCCCCTGTCTGTCTGTCTGTCTGTCTGTCTGCCTGTCTGCCTGTCTGTCCACCTCATTGTTCTTCTCTGCTGCTGCGCGCGCGCGCACATGCGCCCACAATGACCCTAGAAACAATTTGTTTCCTTGCGCTTCGGATTGCCTCCCCACCCACGCAAGCCTCAAGTGCCAATCATGTCCTAGACGTTACGAGCCTGTTTCATTGGCCATTTCGGGGAAGTGTTTCCGCTTGCCAATATTTGCCTTGGCCCTGGGGCATTTTCCTGGCTTGTGGTGTGTGCTTGGGCTCTCACCTGGCCATAGCAACGTGGCCTGCCCATTGGTTTTGTTGCGTGTTGGCTAATAGAGAGAGAGAGAGAGAGAGACAGAGACAGAGAAAAAAAAAAAGGGTCGCTGTAAGCAGTGAACTGCAGACACTGTATTCCAGAGCAATCAAGTCTGTCATGATGAATATACGTGGGTGAACCCGTGTTTATTTGCTTCCTGAATAAGGTGAATGGAATAATAGCCTGGTACTATAACTGGGTGCGCGCGCTGTATCGCTGGATAAATCAAAAATAATAAAAAACCGCTATTTCGCTACAATAATCTGTCATCTCGTCGTATCTTCTCCAATATCTGGTTGCCTGGTCATGGCGGCACTAGGACTGCGTACTGGACTGTGCATCCTGCTATGCATGGGGCTATGCACACGACTGCGTGGCGGGCTACGCGGGCTCGCTGGTGTTCGTGGCATTGTCAAACTGCGAATGCTGATGGGACTGCGCAGGTGAATTGGGCTGAGACTGCGAAGAGGGTTCCGTGACCTGTGGAACGGTGATTGAGAGCCGCCAGTACGCCCTTCTTCGTCCTGGTCGCTTCCAGACTCTTGTTCTTCGTAGGCAGGTACAACGCCATCAGCGTGGGCTTCCTGGTACGTTGGTGGTGGTTCGACCCAGTCCTCGCCGCGGTGGTGGTTGTGACGTCGGCGACGGCCGTGGTGAATCTCGATGACGGTGGTGGGCCGTGGCGGCGCGCGCTCAATGGTCTCGTGTAGATGTGCTTCGGAATCGTGAATACCCATTTTCCGGAGACGTCGTCGTCTGAGGAGCACAAAGAATGCGCCCATGCCAATAAGGAAGAGGGCACCCGCTAGCATGCCAGCCACGGCTCCAATAGAGACAGAGCTGCTACTCCCATCGTTGCTGGAGGGAATGGCAGCCGTGGTGGCGGCGGCAGTTTCTGAAGCGGCAGTGATTGAAGCAGAAAGAGAAGACGAGGTGTCAGGAACGGCGTCATTGTTGGTAGAGGCAGACATTGTAAGACCACGATTCTTGTTGTTGTACCGTGGTGCTAATGGTCACTACCGTGCTGGCATCGTCTTCGCGAGTGCTCGTCGTCGTAGTAGCTGGCGGTCAGGACTGCGCGGAGTCTGCAAAAGACGGAATGCTATGTTCTTTTACGTCGACTTTTTCGCAGTGTCTGGAGTGGTGGGCAGAAGGTACAGATGGTCAATGGTTTCCAACCAGAGAAGTTCGTTGTTGGGATACAAGATCAGAAGTTTGAATAGAGTACAGAAACAGTCGCAGAAAACTAGTTGACAGAAGCCAGGGGACAAAAATAAAATTCAGCGACCGAGACAAAAAAAAAAAAAAAAGACGCTACGGCGAAGCCTAGAAGGGTCTAATAAGGCCATTGGCTGAGCCCTATTTTATCCCTCCCCCTTCTCCAGATGTTGCTTCAAAACCCGGGGGGGCAAGGCTCTCTCTCGCTTTGACACTGGGGAGAGGGGGGATAACTGAAAGACTAACCTCATCCTGGATGCTTGGCAATCCTTTCGAGAGAGAGACAGGGAGGGGGAAGGTATGGCGCCGATAATATGATAGCGATACTGGCGATATAGATACAAGCCAGCACAGAGTCGGTGGGAGGGGAAAGCTGCAAGGCCCGGGACCGATGTCAGGGTGCGTCATGAACAAAAGGTAAAAGAACCGACGACAATTGGCACAGGCCATTGAGCGCCCATCAGCATCAACCACAGACGTAGAGTCCCCAGAAAAGCAACAACACAATGACCAAATGCATGGTGTGCGCTTGATGCTTTGGTGGTTGATGGGAATCGATGGATGCACTGTGCCGTGTAGAAGCAAAGTTTGCGGAGGGACGAGAGAATACAGCGAGCCGGGAATCCACCGCCCGATTGTTGCTTAGTGGCACACCATCGTGAGCTGGATGATTGGCTGGCTTTTATTGCGATAACAATATGGGATTTTGTGGGATCCAAACAAAAAAAAACAAAAGACCCCCACCGATAAAATAGTGCGCACAGGAATGGAAGGATGGAAAGACTTGTAGGGTTGCATGGGGTCACTAGAAAAATAAGGTTGTATTAAATGTGGGGGAAAAAGAAGAGAAGTGTTATGTAAGCAACCAAGCAAACAATAGAATAAACAAACAAAAAAACCACACAACAAGCATCTTGGCTGTTCGGCGAGTAACCGCTGTAATCAAAATGAAGTGAAACCTGCTTGTCATCCAACCCATGGCTGGCGACATTGTCACTAGTCTGCCAAGCAGTATCTCCTCCCCCAAGAAGACGACGGAGCGTGGGAAAAAAAACCCACATACACAGGCCTAAGAGTGGCACCACCAAGACAAAGAACAGCTCATGAACACATGTATATGGCATACTCGGCCGAGGCCTGGCGGATCCTTGGGACAAAACAAGACCTGGTAGGCTCAGGCTTGAACCTTTGTCTTGCCCATCTCTTGCCCACCCTCTCCTTACCACACAGTAATGGTGGCCGAGCCGGAGCTGAAGTAGCCCTCGGTGGCGACAATCTGGTAGTCGTGCGTGCCCAGGGGCAGACCGTGCTGGTTCCAGGCATTGAAGAAGGTGCCGGCGTTGACCTTGCCGCTGGAGCGCTTGTCCTGGCGCACGGCCCAGTACTGCTGGAAAGTAGCAGTGCCCTGGATAGACGGGGCATTGGTACGCGTGCTGGTGTACAGGTCGTAGACAGAGCCCTCGGCAGTGACAGTGCCGACCTTGGTGGCGCCAGTCGACGGGTTGTACGTGCCGAAGTTCTCGACAACATAGTACTCAACCAGCGGGTTGATGGTCCACCCGTACACAGCAAGGTAGGAGTTACCGTTGGGGGCATACGTGCCAGAGTAGTTGATGGTGCGATTAGTTCCGGGGTTCCAACCCTTGCCGCCAACAAGGTTGCCGCCCGTGCCCCACTGTACACTGTAGGAGCCTGCATCGCCGTTGGTGTAGGTGGCATCGGCACCTTGGTCAGACCACCACGAGTAGTAGTAGCCGTTGTGCCAGCCAGTGCTGTTGGGGGTACCGGCGCGCTTGACCTTGAGCTCGGTATCGGTCTCGGTGGCGTTGACGGCAGGGTCCGGGACGGCCACGGGGCTAGCCACGGCGGCAGAGGACATGGCAGCAGCGACAGCCAGGAGAGCAGTGAAGGAAACCATGGTGACTGGGATATAGGTATATAAACAAGGATGTGCAAGAGGGGGATGGTGCAGATCTTAACAGAGACGGATATGAACGAGTGGTGCTGGCTCCAGGCGACAGACAAGATAAAAAAGAATGTAAAGAGAACGAAAGACACGAGACTAGCGCGCTAGAGAAGAGGCAGATGAAAGAGAGAAGGCGGTAAGACGAAGACGAAGACGATAGCTTGATCAGAAGACGGAGGATTCGATATGTTGAATGGGTGGTGACGCCTACAATATATAGACGCGGGAAGGTCGGTGATAGACCTGACATGCGGGGATGGGACGGGGATAGAGTCGAGTCGGTGGCCAGTCCCAGTCCCGGTCAGCTGGCTGTTCCAAAACGCCATGCCATCGGCTGAGTGTCAGAACTGGCTTGTCGAGTTACACGGGCTGATATTGGACCATTCTGCAACAAAGTAATATTAAGGGCAGGCTAGCGAGTGCAGTGAGGCTACGGTACAGATTGTTTCACATCGAAATCTGCAGGCGATGACAGTGCGGGACGGCTGGGTATGCACAGTGCGTGTTTCCATCTGAACATTCTAGAAGTGAGGACTTTGGAAATTTGGTGCTCCTTCCTTCTAAGGAACAAGAAACGCGATGGCGCAAAATCAAATTCGAGTGCAATGTGGGGAAAGAAAAAAAAAAGCCTCCGTGATAGGAGCGATGGTAAGCCTCCTATTGGGCTTGCCCTAGAAAAGGAGTCCTGGAGTCTAAGAAAGGAGTCTAGGAAAGGAGTTGTAGGACTAGTGTCGCTAGGGCAAAGGTCTGGCTGGGCTAACCCACGAGGCGCCAAGATCACCACGCACTATTGGCGGTTGTGCATAGACGGAGAAAAACACTGTAGTGACAATGCAGTGGCACTGGCAACTTGGGCAGCCACGCACGTAGGGACCTACGTATGGACCTATCTACCTGCGTATGTAACTGCCCTCACCACGCCTCAGACCAGCGCGTCCCATCAAGCCGGGCGAGTTTTTCTTCAGTGCCGCCATACCGACCCTAATGCACCACGGCACATCAGGGGTTAATTAAGACTATTTTGTGGGGCTCAGCAGGACCGAAGCACCACACACAACACCAATAGGTGGCTGAGGCCGATAGCAAACAAAGCCAGAACCTGAATAGGGCAGTGCAGGTAATTGTGAAGTCTGCATGCCAGGCCGCTAGACCGGAGCCTTTCTGGCAACCAACTGCAGCACAACCCATTAGTGTGCATTTAGGGCTTTTTGCAATATCATATCCGATCGACAGCGGTAGTGGCAGAACCAGCACCAGCACCAGCACCAGCAATAGTTGCAGCTGCACCACGAGCACCAGTATAAGAAGTCGACTGGGCCTCTGAATGGCACTAGCCCCTGCTTTCTTTGCTTACTGCTGGTCATAGCACAGTGCAACCACGACCACGACCACGACCACGACCACGACCACGACCACGACCACGACCACCACCACCACCATATTGAGTCATCTATATATTATTGGTGGTCGCGTACACGCCAGACGCAGGCAGCCCTGTTTCCCAACCTGCAACTTATCCTTCATCGCCTACTAACTCTGTATCACCCGTGTTTTAAACGTCCAACGCCCAGCGTCCAGTGCCCAGCACCCAAAGTCTGCCAAAATGCCGGAAAAAAACAGACTCGCCAAGATGCGCGAAAAGGAGGCAGAGTACATGCGTGCGCATGCCGAGAGCCAAGCCCAGGAACAGTCCGCCCACGAAGCGCCCCCACCATACATAGGCCCTGCCACAGACCTTGTTTCTGACACCGAAGCGCCTCCGCCCTCATTTGCCGAGGCTGGGCCCTCTCACACCGAGTCCCCGCCTCCGTCCCTTATCTCATCTCACACCTTCACAAGCTTCCCCGCGCAACCCGCTTACAAAACCCATTTCTTCCCCACGACCTTTGGCGTTTACGAATCCATCCTCAGCCGCACCCGGACCATCGGCCCGCACAGAAACGAGCCCCTGCTGTGCATCCGCGAGCACATGCGCATCAAATCCGGCTTTGACCTCGTGCTGCACAATGGGCCCGACACCAGCTTCGAGCCTCTGGCCGGCGTCACGCAAAAGTTCTTCAAACGTGGCTTCAGCGTCAGCCTGCCCCCGCCAAACGCCGTCGTAACCCCAGCGCCGTTTGGCGGCAAGAAGTTCATCCCCAGCTCGTTTGACGCTACCGAGCTGGTCGAGCCGACTGCACCGAGCATCATGGGCCGCAATCTCGAGTTCACCATCGAGGTTGGTCGCATGCGCGAGACTTTCCAGTGGCGCACCCGGAAGAGCACTGGCTACGCGCTGCGGAATCGCAGACACTACATTCTCCTGCGTCGTGCTGCCGACCGGCCGCCGGATGGAGCGCCGCCGGGGAGCTGGCCTCCAGCAATAGAAGACAATCCCGACAAGGACGCCGATTCTACCAACGCCGTGGAAGGCGGGTATCAAGACATGGAAATCGTGGCGCAGTGGGATACGGAGGCTCTTCGGGGGACGAAGCTTACAACTTTCAAGTTTGTCGGGACCGGCGCCACTGGTTTGTTGGGCCCCCGTTGGGAGGTCATGGCTGTGTTGAGCGGCTTGCATATTTGCATTACAGAAGTGGACCAATCAGTCACTGGGACTGCATGAAACCATGTCGCCAGAGAGCATACACTCTCTTCTATGTTGCCGGGGAGTTGGGCGTCTTGGGAGTTATACTTGCGCTGGTTGGGTTGTCTTTCAGCAGGCGTAACCTGTCTTTTATCACCTTGGAATTTCGAACTAGCATCACCAATACCGAATCTTTGTGCATTTAAAACGAACCAAAATTGGACTTCATTATACAAACAAGTCAAAAAAACAACAACAACAACAATATGTACATCTAAATGCCTATTTACTATGTCTGTAAAGCCCATTCTGGAATCACGGACTGGTAGGACTTGGTTATCAGCTCAGGCTTGCGTTTGTCAAGGTCCAGGATGGTCTGACCAAATAGCCCGTTGGCCCAGGAGAACCACGGCCGGCTGAATGTTTTGGCCGAGTAGCTCTGGATACTCTCATGTATCAGGCCAAGGCCATTGGTACTGGACAGCAGCTCTACAAGAATCTTTTCAATTTCTGTATCATTGTTTGATGTCATGATCTGTACGGTGCTACTCATGGGCCACGCCGCGCCGGGCTTGATATGAGGGCCACCGATGGCGTTGATCACGGGGCCCTCACAGTACCACGGGTTTTGTTTACTCAGCACAAACTTGCGTGTGTTTTGGTACACGGTGTCCTCTAGATTCAGGTAGCCCAGGAAGGGCGCCGACAGCAGCGATGGGATATTGGCATCGTCCATCAGGTTGCGGCCGCCAAAGCCGTCGACCTCAAAAGCGTACATGGGGCCACTGTTGCCAGGGCCTTCAATGATAGCGTGCTTCGAGATGGCTTTGCGGATGTTGTGTGCCATGGTCTCCATTTCTGAGGCAAGGGCTTTGGGTGCAGAGGGCAGCTGTTTTGTGATGTTGGCAGCCGTCTCCAGGTATCGCGCAAACATCATGTTGGACGGGACCAGGAACTCGAAGACGGCAGTGTCGTCACTGGGCCGGAATGGGGAGCGCACCATGCCAGTGTAGGCCACAGGGTTTCCAGTGCCAATGTTGTTCAATGTTCCGGTCATAGTGGTTGTCTGTGAATTGAACTTGTACGGCAGCGGTCGCGGCTTGCCAGAGTCGTCATATGTCGACGCGCTCATGTCTGTGGCTGTCTTCATGATGGACTTGATTGCGTCGATCCAGTGGAACTTGCCGAAAAACTGGACGTCGCCTGTGGCCTGGAGATAGTCTTGCGACAGCTGCAAAAAGGCGCCGAATGAGTCTAACTCGAAATTGCATGTGAAGACTAGTTGTCGGTTGAAGGCAGGATACACGGTAGAGCCACCACCACCATATCTGACTGGGATACCAGACTCGGGAGGGGCCTGGAAGGCATTGCAATACGGCTGCTTCATGATGTAGCGCGCCTGCATATTGATAGCACCGCGGAACAGGGCGGCCAGACTATCTGTGGGTGACTTGATGAGATCACGATAAACCTGCAGCTGGTTGGCCGAGTCACGCAGCCACATGGCATCGATATCGCCAGTAATGATGAAGGCCAGCTCCTCATCGGCGTTGTCCTCAGCCACGCCCATCCATTTGATGCAGGTGTCGATGGTGCTGGGGAATGTGTTTTCGAACAGCCGGAATAGATCCGGGTCGGTGATTACTTTGCGCATACGCTCAATCTCCTCGTCAACCTCCTTGGAGACAAATGTGCGGCATTTAGCTTCAGGCCGCTGGAACCCAAGACCCAGCTTGCCTTGAGACTTGGGAAGGTGAACTTTGGAGGAGTAGTCGGTGTATTGCGGACAGTCTCTTTCCAACTTCTGCCATCCGTACTTTGCAGGTCCGGCCACGGGCGAGGTGGTGGGCTCAGTGGAGGCATTGGGCTGCTCGCTATTTAAGATATCATTGGATGCCTGATCTAATGGCTCGTGCTGAGGAGACTGGGACGATGTGGCACCATGAGATGGCTGATTCTCATGTGAGCCGGGGCTGGATTCAGCAAGATCTGTGTTGGCTTGGTGGGGAATAGGCAGAACAAGGCCATTTGAGGCACTGGATAGCAAGGTGAGTGTGAGGATGCCGGTTATTACACAAGCAATGAGAATGAAACGGACGCTATTGCGGCCTCGTAGAAGGGCCATTTTAAAGGCGCCGCCTGAGGCGTACTGTACTGGTGATTGGTGGGATATAAGGAAAAAGGATGGGCGGTTTTCGAGTCTGAATGTAGTTGGTACGACAAGGCAAGGTGATAGTAGAGCAAAGGTCACGGACCTTGATTACCGTGACGAGCGGGTATACCTGGCGCTGGGCATACAACAAGACGAGACGAGATGCAGGCTGGAGGTCTGGAGATTGATTGTGTTGGGGTGGCAAAAGTAATTTCAGCAGGCAGTAGAGAAACAGAACAATGGGCTGACTAATATGCACGTACCCTAATGCCTAGCTTGGGGATACCCTACTGGACTTTAGCCTTTAAGCTCCAAAGATGATGCTTTTAGCGTCAGGGCCCTGGTAAGTCTTAGCTGTGGTTTTTTCCTGTATGCTATGCCATCCCATCAACTTCCATTCAGCTTCCATTCAGCTTCTATTCAGCTTCCATTCAGCTCTCGGATTTACTGTAGATTGGAAGATGGGGGTAGCGTTTTCTGCATGCGCGTCTTGCCCTGTGCGTGTTTCTCGAGCTATATATGACATTATCACTGTAGACGATGTAAGTGCTTACATACTTGATTGAGTATGTGGGCATGCTCACGCGCATTCAGATGATTGGGCTATTCTGTTGAGGTGCTGTTATGGTCTGTGTCCTCGTTGTGGCCAGTCTCTGGCGGTGTTGCTTCTTATCGTGTTAATAGTAGAGCAATGTGCAGTTGGTGTCCAACCCCTCTCAAAAAAGCGCTCGTTGAGATGGGAAACGAAGACAGTTTTCTCTGTAACCGTAAGCGACATAAAAAATAGGCCTCTCTTCTTGAAAATAAAGAGAAATCTCGAGGCTAGTAGCGCATATATCTCATCAGTTGAGGCTAGACGGCTGCAATACTGCCGGCAATCCCGTTGTAGACTGAAGCCCGTGGCATAAAAAGACAAGGGGGGGGGGGGAAAATAGCCATGGCACAACCGACACCTGCAAGTTTCTTCAAAGCAACTCTTGGCAGGGTGGCCCACAGGGCGTCATGTTCATGAGCTGCTCCCTGCACAAAAACGACTCCACCACAAAGAGACACAAAAAATAGGGTTGAAGAATTGTGTGCGGCAAACAATTGTGGGGGGGGGGGGGCACCGGGGCCTGACAGGCATATCGTGGCGGAGATTAGCGTTTTTAGGGTTATCCAAGGATTCTGGAGATTTATGCCCTGGCATAGGCTAGAGGCTAGAACGAGAAAAGATAGACAAAAGAAGCAGAAAAGAACGAATCTTTTCCTAGATGTCACCCGGACCAGCAGAGAACGGACCACCCACGGTGCCGTCATCGATGGCCACCCACACGCAACAAACGGTCGATATGGGCCAAATCATCAGCCCTTGGCCCGTCTATTAATACGGCGCCATTGCCAGCCTCTTTAAAGTTTGTGGAATTCCCTCAGAACTATCTGTTCATCGCCATCGCCATCGCCATCGCCATCGCCATCGCCATCGGCTTCTCTTCTCTTCTCTTCTCCTCCCTCTCTTCTTGCCCTTGGTCAACTGCCATCGCCGCCTTCCCCACAATGCGGTTCACTCCCTTCGCCTCCCTGGCCTGGGCCGCTTCGAGCTATGCTGGCAACTACAATGGCGCCGTTTCTCCCTGGTCTTTCGATTTGACCAGTGGCCCCAACTCGGATTGGATGAACCTCGATTGGATGAGCCGCCTGAAGGACACCACCGAGATCACAGAGCTCTCCATTCCCGGAACTCATAACTCCATGGCCTATAACATGAAAAACCACTACTTAGAACACCAGAACATCGACATAGTGGGCCAGCTTCATGCAGGCATCAGATACTTTGATGTCAGTGGACGCCTGGATTCCAATGCCATTTACATTACCCATGGAGGCGTCTCTACCGGCTTCACCCTGGAGAATTTCCTCTTCACTCTTGTGAACTTCCTCGAAAACAACCCCCGCGAGGCCATTATCCTGCACATTGAAAAGGCCTCCTTATTAGATAACAAAGAGGCCTTTGAGTTCATGATTCAAAAGCACCTGAAGCCTGGACCAGAAAACCCCATAGGTGAGCACGTCTCCCGCCGCGTGTACACTTATGGGACTCCGAATATCTCTGAACTCCCCACGCTTGGTCAACTTCGTGGCCAGATTTTGATCCTGCAAGATTTCCCAACCAAGGTCAAAGGTCGTTTCGGTATCTCCTGGAAATCGAAAGTACTCTCTATTGATGATAAAAAGGTCGTTGGAAAGATCTTCTTGCCCTTGAAGTGGGCTGCCGTCAAATTCAGTCTCTACAGCGCGGGCCTGCGGAAAAACAAGAAGCTGTGCATCACCCACAACAGCGTGAGTGCCGGCATGTCCCCCATCGTTGCCGCTGCCGGAAGCACCACTGAAGGTCAAGGTCTCAACGATTTCCTTGGCAATTATCTACAGGAGTCCAATGGCGCCCGCGTCGGCATCATTGCCATGGACTTCCCCGGACGGTTTCTGGTGAAAAAGATTATCGAACTCAACATCCGTCACACGCAGCAGCAACCAAACTACGAACCTGGCACTAGCAATTCTCACTAGTTTGACCAAGTCTCCTTGTAGAGAGCCGTTGTAACTTTGGATTCTAGAGCATTCTTTTGAACATGGGATAGAATATTCATCTCCCTGATGCATCACTCTGTCTAGCTAACATTGTCCTACAAACAGGCAAACATGCATCACCATACACAAGACATTTTCTACTTCTCATCTCTCTCTTGTATTCAATTTCAAACTTTCTTCCTTTCCTTAATACAATATCTTTGACAAATTAGTCCTTACCGTTCCAAAAAGTGAAGCTTTCTTTAAACCAACTGATCTTGAAAAACAACAGTCCATAATGCTGCCACCACCACCACCACCACCACCATCATCATCATCATCATCACCACAGCATTCAATACAGCCTTCTCTTACCAAGCATGTATATGCTTCGACAAAGAGACAACCTCCGTGGCCCCCTTGCCTGTATTTTAGCCATGGCATCCAATTCCTCCCCAACACCAACAGCCAGCGCTACAGAGAGCTAGACGGATCGCGCCGCGTCATCATCGGAAATCTACCACCTGACACACATCTGTCCCGCATCATGGAGCGTGTGTGGGGTGGGTGTGTCGTCTCCGCGGCACTAGTAGCAATGCCTGCGCCAACCGTAAAACCAAAGCCGGGACTTTTTCCTACAAGGCCAGCCCCAAAATGTGCAGTTATCGAATTCGCGAGACCAGAATCCGCCGAGAGGTTTGCACGCCAGGCATCGTCATCGCATCTCATTGGTACATATGCCTTGCCGTCGGTGTCCGGTAGTCCTGATCCATCGATGCCATCCCACTCCCTAGTCGCAAGTACCAAGCATCGCTACCAACACGAAGCCATATTCTCTGTTGCCTCAGTCCAAACCCTCTCATACCCCATGTCGATGAATATTCGCTCGTACATCAAACAAGGCAACAGTCGCTACATCCAAGCCGCCAAATTCAACCCCGCCTTCATCATGCCCTTCCTAGTCGACGCCGGCATGCACCAGGCCGAAGCATCCGAGCAGCTACTGCACATAAGCCTGGATGCCCAACAGACTCTGCATTTGTATTTTGCCACACTCAAGCGCGCTGCCCTGGTTTATGAGGTCCTTGCAACTGTGCCAAAATACGGATACGCAGGCCTGGCCAAGAGTCATGCATCGGGATCGCCAGAAACTTCAGTGTATAAAAACGGATGCGGGCTCGGGAAAACAACGGCTTCCCACTCTGTCCCAGCATCTGATAGTTCTGATAGTTCGATCAGTGAATTGTTAATTTGGGGGCGTGATCCTTGCGATCGTCCAGCGATACCCGAGAGAGGACGTCGGTTTTCGCCTGTTACACAAGACCCTGCATGCTTTCACTTCATGCAACGGTTCCATGAAACTATATCAAAAATGGATCATTTGCCACAGGTCTTGTCGCTGCCACGGGCTAGATCGAACTGCGAGACAGTCTCTTCCCTAGTCAGGCCAGAACCGGGCCCAGTCCATGAGCTCGCGCAAACTCCAGGCATCACTCGATCTTCAGCTCAGTTTTCGCCTCCGTACTTGTCCTTCAGAAAGCCAATACGGCGGCCGGTGCCAGACGGCTGGGAGGTCACGACAGCGGACCACTGGAAAGAGCTCGAAAGCCTAGAAGCCATTTCACTTGTGGTTTCAAGCGTTGAAGTAGATTGCGACCTCATTAATCTACACAGTGATGGCGAGGAAGAGAATGACCTGGAGTGCATACGGCCGCAACTGGGACCGGAAGAAGTAGATGTAGCGGCAGCTGGGAGAATAGAACCGAGTGTGGGGCCGAGTACACTGTGGGGGATTCTGCGCTGAGATGAGCTCCTAGACAACGATGTGCATATATAATAGCGACGGCCGTACATCCGTGTAGTTGAGAAGATACGATTGCGAGGGAAATTATATGTAAAATGGATGCTTCGTGACACCTGACGCAAACGTTGATGTGCTTCTACACATTACGTTTGGTACCCGTGATTCCACTGAAACTTGAAGCTTCTGCCCAAGTCCTTGCCTTTTTCCGTGACCTGCAATATATCAAGCCTACCATCGTCGGTTGCATCATGTTTACCGGCCGACACAAACAGCTGGTTATCCTCTATCCAGGACTCATCGCCTTGAAACGCCGACATGACTTTGTCGAGAGAATGCCCAGTCTTCCGCTTCCGCTGGGCTTCGCGTTTCTTGAGTCGTGCAATGTATCTCGCAGCATTTACCGCCTTGGCCTGGTCTGGATGGCTTTGTATATATTCCGTGCTCATGGCTTCGTTGACGTTTTCATAGGGCTCCCACGTGTGCTGCTGATCAGGCGGCCAGTTACCCGCCCAGCGGACGAGAAAGTAGACCTTCCCCCGTTGGTTTTTCATATCTTCGATAGAGTCGACAATGTATTCGTCATCACCCAG
The DNA here is from genome assembly GCA_017591655.1 of Thielaviopsis populi. Classification (NCBI taxonomy): domain Eukaryota; kingdom Fungi; phylum Ascomycota; class Sordariomycetes; order Microascales; family Ceratocystidaceae; genus Thielaviopsis; species Thielaviopsis populi. Next base: position 16,946 of record JADILG010000183.1, on the reverse strand, counting down.
CTCGTTCAGCTCGTCATCATGGCTCCCATCCTCCCCCATGTCATGGGCCGGCTCTTCTTCATCTCGGGATGTGGAGGGTTCGCTGGTCTCGGATTGTTTGGTAGTTCGTGCAACAGAAGATCCATTGATGCTGGCCCAGCTTGATGTAGTCGGCCGTACGGGCGTTATGGTAACATCGGCAGATTTTGGACCCTCCATAGTAATAGTGTCGTCCCTTTCGTTGTCCCCAGCTTCGTCCTCCTCTCTTTTGGCTTCCATATTATTGCACAGCGTCTCATGGAGAGTTCTCGCTTGTTGCAGTGGATTTCGTATTTCTGATGCTCTCATCGGTGAGTTTGTTGCAAACTGCGATTCCCGCATTAACCGTTTAAATGGCGATGCTTGTAATGAAGAGTACATTGTTGTGTCTTCTGTTTCGAAGCCGTCTAACTTGTGTTGGTTTTGCAACATGGCTTCCTCCAATTCTGACATATCGGAGGTCACAACTGCCTCGTCTAGCGCATAAATCTTGCGCTTTTTGGGCGTTGATAGTGATGGTTCGGCAGGGTTCGTGGGAGGGATAAGCATTGTCATCGGCTTTGGCTTCAGTGCATCGATTTCCGATGGCGCTTCCGATGGGGTCTGCTCGCTGGGTGTAGCAAGATCGCGATGGCCAGGCTTTTGCTTCGTATGGTGACGTCGCCGCATATTCTTAGAATATGATTCATCAGGCCTTCCCGGTGCGCGCTTCGTCATTTTGCTTAGAACTGCAGCGTCTATTTCAGCACTAAAGCCATCACCAATGGCCTGTGCCAGTCTCTCCTTCTCCTCCTCGCGCTGCAGCCATTGGCGATACTCATATTCTTCGAGTTCGCGTGGAGAAACGTAGTCGTGTATTCGATGAGCGCGTACTGCGATGCGAGCTGCGGGTTGGTCGTGAAAGCCAATGAGCCACGCAAGGCTTTTTGGACGCAGCTTTCCGTCGGCGGCAAATCCTTCGCTAAGAAATATTTGGTCGATGATGTAGGCAGTAGAATCGCCAATGGGGATTATCGTAGCATCGCGGGACTCGGGGCCGGACCCAGGCACATATGGCGGGGGTATATAGGGAATCTCGACAACTATGCGTGATCTTTGTTTTGTCGGTTTGTATCCTGTCGCCCGTAGTATTTTCGAGGAAGATGCGGTGCAATTTACGCCTTGATGTGTTCTTGATATCGAGGTTGAAGACTCTGGCCGTCGCGTCATGATGTGGCGCACATTGATAGGACTTGGGCGCACGAGGCAGAGAAAGGGGGCTCAAAGGTGGTGAGATTTTTCTGGGGAGAAAGAAAAAGCTTCGTGTGGAAAAACAGGCTTGCAAGCTTTGCGACAATGGCCAATAGTTGGCACCAGAAATAGCAGCGATCTGAGGAATAAAGGTGATAATCTTCATGCAATTTACACCATTTGCCCTTCTGTGTTGGTCATGGCCAAGTAGTACCCAGAGGTTATGCAAATATCAAATAAGGCTTATATAACCCTAACACTCAGTACGATCTCAAGCGTCATGGGTTTTCGGTGGGCCGTACTCATCAATGACACTCTTGACATCGCCATAGCCGCCAGGAAAAGCTGCGTTATACTGTAAATCCTCCTTGGAATACCCAAATGTCACTGGCCCGCCAATCTCAAGACCCCTCGGCGAGGTCCACAAAGGATGGGCGTTGGCCACTATAACAGTGACCTTGAGCCCGTAGCGGTACTCTGGAACACCAATAGCTTCTGCTGTGACAGTGTCAAGTATCATGATAAGATCAGGCACCGAGGCAAGAATCTAAATGCAAGAGAAAACACAGTGAGCTGAAATAGGCCACATAAGCAAACGTGGCATCAACCAAGGGAAAATGCGTTCATTGGTGGTGGAAATGGGGTGAGGGGCTGGGAATCACGTACCTTCCGTTCGCCATTGGCTGTGATACCCTCTAGAACGAGATTCTCGTTGACAAACGGAATCTCTACTCGGACAACATCTTCATCATCATTCTGGCCACTATCGCTCTCATCTTGGGCAACCCGGTCAACCACCAAACGGCCATAGTTATGGCCTTTGAACAGATACTGGCCAACGCCTACAATCTTGCCTTCAAACACTTTGCCGGCGTTGGCAGGACCACCGAATTCCCGTATGATCCGCTCCGGCGCTGTATTGGTAGCGCCAGCTGCTTGAGAAATAGAAACCGCGCGACCAAGACGCCAGGCCAGAGAGATGGACTTGTGGATGGCGCATTTCTGAAGCTCTGGCTTGGAAACTGGCCGACAGGCAACACCGGCCGCAGATCTGCCACTCGGGAGTCAGTGTTGAGAAGGCCGAACAAACTAACATATTAAAGACTTACCCCATGGTCATACAGGCTGTGCGAAGTGTTTGGTCGACAGCAAGCGAGTTTTTCGAACGAGTCAGCATAAAACTAGTGCCGTCACCGCTTGCCAGTGATGCAGGAAGAAGCTCATTGATGTCCTCGGCGCCAATGAATAGCGAACTGCACTCGAAGCGGGGGTAGGCACGGCCTAGACAAAAGCACGTATGCTTGTTAGCAATGATGTCGCGATTAGGACAGACCCAGCATGCTTACTTACCCATTAGATCGGCATCTACACACGGGACATTCAAGAATCTACTGCTCGCCCAGAGCAGTGCCTCCATGCCATTTCCACCCCCAATCTCCGCCCCCAGAGTAGCTGTCGTCTTGAATCCACGATAGTGTTCCATTTCCCGAATAGCATGAAGGACTGCCTTGCTGCCGGGCCGTTCTAAGCCAACCATTGGACTCCCAATACCAGCGACAGGGGGACATTGTGCGTCGTCATTGAGATCATTCACATCGATTACTGTGATGCTGGCGCCAGAACGGAGGAGCTGTCTAGTTTCGAGGTAGTGGGCATATGGCGAACCACCGCCGCCACAGCCAAGAATGTAACAGCCTCGAGAGATGAAGAGAAGATCGGTCTCTGTGAGTGACCAAAGACGAGAGGGGAGAATAGTTGGGCGGTAAGTCGCATAGTCAATCTTGGCGGTAGGTTCAGCATGGATAGCTTCTGGAAGCTTGTTTGCTAGGGCTTCGGCATGTGGCTCAACAACACCAACAACATCGTCATCTCTCATGGAAGTAGGTGCATCGATGGAGGCCAGCTTCTCATAGTCGATGGGTCCGGCAACCTTGACCGCGATTTTAAACTTGCCTTCAACATACGGCAGCCCACTGATCTCCTCCTCAACAACCCGGATTCTGTCTCTGAGGGCGCCCTTTTCAAGAGCTTTTGCAAAAGCGTCTTTCTTTACCTGGGCATGACACTCCTCTTTCTTTGATGCGTCAACGATCATGACTGATCCGGCTCCAATTTCCCCAACTGCTGCACCAATTGCATTTGCTACTTCAGCATGCTTTGGTACTTGGATATTGGAAACGCCGTCAAGAATTAAGGGGCACAAAAATGAGCCTCCGCCAACGAGTATCACACTGCACGGCTCAGAGGAAGTTTTCATGCGGTCCAAGTGGTCCTCAATCATCTTCTTGGCCAGTACTTTGAACTGTGCAATCCTCTCTTTCTCGAGTGTTGGTTTGGCAGACCCAATGCTCACTTCGCTCGCTGCAACCATGACATCAGTGCTCGTCAGGACACCACCACCGAAACATTTGGCTTTGAATGTAAGTTCCTTGGCAATACTATTAGGTCCGATTTTCGTCGCCTTATTCGTGAACCTCACCACACTGCCGCCGCCTAGTCCGATGGATTCGACGTGCGGTATAGAAAAATTGACTCTCACTCCACCGATGGTTGTGAAAGTACTGGCCAGTCTTGGGAAACCGCTGGGTAACAAACAGCCGATATCTGTAGTGGTGCCTCCGATGTCAACGACATATCGAGCCTGTGAATGGCCACCTGAACCGAGCGGCTCTTCAGTCTGCGTTGGCTGGGCTAAGAACGCCGCTCCACGGAGTGAGTTTGTTGGCCCTGAGGAAAACACTGAAACTGGGCATTGCATAGCCTCCTCAACTGTTAACAAATGGCCAGAGTTTGATGTCAGATACAGCGGGCATCTTAGTTTGAGACGGAGCATTGCGCGTTGAAAACCACGGATGGTGTTTTGGGCAAAGCGCAGGATTGATGCATTGATGATGGCTGCATTTTCGCGCTCCAGCAAACCTAAGCCTGAAACGTTTTTGGAGCAAACAATATTGATGCCGGGGCCAAGGGCAGCGTTGAGCAGGCTTGCTACAGCTTCTTCTTGCCGGTGTGTGTCATCCTGGGGGGAATTGACGCCGGTGATAACGATGGAACGCAAACCTAGGGCTTGAATGGTAGCGGCCTGAGCATTGACCTCGGCTTCATCAACTGAGGCAATGAGGTCGCCCTCGATTTGAAGGCCTCCGTTGATTTGCGCAGTATACCCTTTTATGACTGGAGAAAGGAAACATTGATATTAGAGGGAGATGGGTAAGTAACAAGTTGACCGAGGGAACTGACTGGTCGTGAGGTCATCGGGAAAGTCGACAAACGGCGGAAGACCTGACGTGAAACTAGGACCACACAGTCGAATCGCAGCAACCTTTTCCAGGCGGGACGCATCTCTCTCGACGACGGCGTTGATAAAGTGCTACACAGTCGGGTCAGACTGGAAACATTCGGGTTTCCTGTGGCGACGAGGCAAGGAACTGACCGTTGTTCCAATCATCAGGGCGGTGATTTCGCGAGGCGCAAGTGCGGCCTTGGAAAGGACTGCAGCGATTGCTGATTCAATGCCAGTCGTCACATCGGAGCCAGTTGAAGCCTTGTGGGTGGCTCTGACGGCGGCAGTGCCCCTGAGGAGGGGGTTTAGAACGGCTGCATCGGTGTTGGTTCCTGGTTGAAGAGAGAGAGAGAGAGAGATAATGTTAGATTTCTCTTTTGTATTCCGGCAAGTAGGGCGTGGTCGAGTACCTCCAACATCGACACCAATGACATATCTTGGGACTGTTGCGGCCATTTTGCTCTGGGAGGCGGGGATGCTAGCTGCGGTGATGATGAAGACAAAGTTGGTGATGTTCCTGCTTATCAGATCTTCTGTGTGGGGTCTGCATTACAGACGCCTGCGTACCACGGCGGCATTTTCAGCGGCATCGCAGCTATTACGTACTTGGATAAATAAGTAGATCAAATGCATGCATTCCCGATCCTAAACCCGCTCAAGTCGACAGATCCAGACAACGGCCGCGTGTCAGTCAGTGTGTTCTTCAAGACTGACTTCTGCTAACCCTGACATGACGGACGACAGCAGCACGAACAGTCCAATCATAAAACACGCATTCTGCCTTGGTCTTGGCCGAGTCTGAAACCAGCTCAAGTTCGCTGCAAGAGAAGGCAGGGATTGAGACGGTCTTCAAGCCGCTGCTGTGGCACGCACTGACTTTAGGGCCAGCCAGCCCTCTGGAACAACAGCCGCAGGGCGCTATTTTAAGACGCTACAGGGCACTCCATGCGCAATTTCCCGCCCATCCGCAGTCTGGCTTCAAGCCTCCGCCCCTGTTGCCGCCATTGGCAGAGGGGCGATGCACTGAGATTGCGCATGTTTATTTATAACCCGAATTCCACAGAGCTTCTTTTGTGTCCCTGTTTTCTTCTGTTCTCCTTCGCCAGCCTGCGACGATCCAGGACGTGCAAGCAAGGCCAGGCAGGGGAAGCCACATTTTATATCCTCCAGCCCCGTCCACTATACATATATATATATACTTAATCCTCTAGCTTCTACCGTCTCCTTCTCGTCGTTGCTTCACCTTCTTCTCCCTTCCCTCGCCTCTGGCCTTGCACAATGTCCGTCTTGGCGATGCAGTCCCTGTTCCACCTCCTGGCTCGCCACGAAGGCCACCATGACGACGACGAAGAAGATGCCCACCATGAATCCGGCGAAGCAGACCATCACGAAGGCCACAAGCACGATCCGGACCGCCAGTGGGCTCACAGAAACCATTTCCTTGGCCATGTTTTCATGGCCACAGTGGTGCTGGTGCTGACGATCCGGCTCGGCACTGCTCTGTATCAATCCTGGCGGCGTCGTCGGTATGTCTAGAACATCAGCCAGGCCTATTGTGTGTTCTGGCTCAACCAGCTAACAACCCCGCTCTGTTTAGCAACCTCCGGGCTACCGCGCCTTTGCGCCAACCATCGTCCCAGCACAGTCTCGACAAAACCAACACTATCGCCCGCTCGCTTCTTGCCTCCATCACCCTGGTGGCCAGCTCAACCCTCAAGCTGCGGTCCGTAAAGCTTCCGGTCGTTCCGCTCGGCCAGGCCGTCTTCGTTGGTCTCTACAGCGCTTTTGTCGCTGGCCTTCTGTCCTACCGGGTGGTCAAACACGACGAGACATATGCCGAACGCATTGGCTTCCGCGGCGCCCTCATTTCGGTCCCGCAGGTGCCACTTGTATATGTGCTCGCTACGCGTGCCCAGATTCCTGGCCTGCGCTATGTTCTGGGCGGCTCATACAAGGACTTGATTTGGTTCCATCGCTGGGTATCTCGTGTCTTTATTGCCTCTGTCAGCGTGCACGCCATTGCCTTCTTTGTTCAGTGGGCGCCAGCACACTTCCTGTCCACAGAGCTCAGGATTGTTCCCTATGTCAAGTGGGGTATCGTGGCCTGGGCTGTTATGCTGTGGACGGTTGTGAGCTCGCTGCTGCCGCTGCGCAAGCTGTCGTATGAGTTCTTCGTGATCCAACATACCGTCTGCGCCTTCTTGTCGCTGTGGCTCATGTGGCTGCACGTGCCAAGCCATCATCGTTGGAGTGTGGAAATGGCCGTGGGCCTCATTGCGGCTGACTGGGTCTCTCGTATTGTCACGGCTGCATACATGAACATCAGTTGGAAGTCGCAATGGGGCAGCTGCACAGGATACAACTTTGGTCACAAGATGACGCTGGAGGCGGTGGGCAAGGACATGACAGTTGTCACGCTTCATAATGCGGGTGCCATTTCTTTCCAGCCTGGCCAGTCCATCGACCTGTGGATGCCCATGTTTGCCTTCCAGTCCCCACACCCGTTCACTATCCTACCGCCTATCAAGGAAGCATGCTCCTGTCCGTGCCCCCGCATCCAACTTGCCCTCAAGACCAAGACTGGGTTCACAGCCAAGCTAAACGAGCTTGCGCGCGCATCGCACAACAACGGCAATGGCAATGGCTTCCGCGCCTTGGTGCTGAACAAGGAAGGCCGCTCACCGCCGCTTGACAAGTACGATACGCTGGTTCTTGTTTCTAGCTCGACTGGTGCCTCATTCTCGGCTGCTGTGGCCGAGAAGATTCTCGCCGCGCCCGAATCACAGGTGCGGAAAATCAAACTCCTCATGATTGGCCGTGAAAAGGCGGTTTTGCAATACTACCGTACACGCATCAAGACTGCCACTGAAGCCGCCGTGAACCAGGGAGTCGCCGTGTCAATTGAAATCGCCGTCACCGGCCGCACATACCAGAACCTGGACGCCGCAAACAATGGGTCAACCGATTCATTGGGCTCTCTTCTATCCAACCACGACGGCAATATCTCAGACGAAGAGAACCTCGAAGAAGATTACAAACCCAAGTCTGGTCCAGTCAAAGGCCCGCCACCGTCGCTCCTGCTCAAGCCCATGAAAGCCCAAGCCCAAGCCTCGCCGCTTCTTCCGCTGACTCCGTACACCGCAACATCAACCATCTTTTCTTCCGGCTCTTCCGGCTTCGGTGCCAACGACGACGAAGACGTTGAGGGCCGCAAAGTCTCGTCTGACACTGCGCGTAGCTCGCTGGAAATGGACCTTGATGAGTTGGGTGTGTCAGTATCTGGAGTGTGCGAAATCACGGAGTCGTATGGCCGGCCAAATATAGCCTCATGTATTAGGGCAGCCTTTTCGGGGCCGTGCTCGGGTGCTGTTTCAGTGTGTGGTGGGCCTGAGCTTGTAGCGGATGTACGAGCAACTGTAGCACGCATCAATGTGTCACGGGCAAACCACGGCCAAGAAGCTTGTTATCTTCATGTAGAAGGATTCTCAACTGGTAGTTAGAAGGGTCGGGAGGATTATATTTAGCCGCGGCGGACATATGCTTATAGCGTAACTCACACTGACATTGTGTTGTTGGTGTAGCACAAGTAGCGCCAAGGCTTACAGTACTTGGATGACGCTCTCTGTTGCGTACGTATACTGCATCTTCATGTAACATATTCTACGCTTCTCAATAGTATAAACCCAGCGAACCTTTTGATGTTCTTATTTCTCGCTAGTATCAATATAACAAAATGGCCAAACCCATGTGAACATTATCCGCACCTCCCATATCGGTAGTAACAAGTATTAAATAGGAATGTCTCGCTTCTTAAAACAGATACGCGGCAGCAGCCAGAAGAGCGGCAGAGCCAAACGATGTAGCCGTCTGACCAGCAGCACTGGTGGGGGAGCTGGAAGCCGCTGAAGAAGAAGAGGACGAAGTAGAGGTTGAGGATGAGCTGGAGCTCGACGATGAGCCGGCAATGACAGCGCCAGACGGCAGGTCATTCCAAGAGACGGAAATTCCGCTGCTGTTAGAGCAGGCCGAGGGCTTGGAGCCGGCATCGCCATCAGTGAAGGTGACGGCAACACACTGTGAGAAGATATGGAGTTAGCAGCTGCTCTGAAATGGACGGCGCAAGGGAGAGCCTGAGTGTTACCTGATACAAGGAACCATCACTAGCACCCTGGGAAATCTGGATAATACCCTCCTGACCAGCCCATGCGGCAGGGCCGGGAATGTTCTGGAGGCAAAAGGTACCGAGGCCCTGCTGGGAGACGGGGGCAACCAGGTACTGGAAGTCGTCGGTGTTGTTCAGCAGAGCGGCCTTGAAGGTCCATTCGGCAGCGGCGTGCGTGCTGACGACGGTGAAGGAAAGGCCGCCGGAGGGGAAGCTAACGGCATTCTCACGCGAGGTGACAGAGAAGCCACCGCAGGGGGATTCGCCTTCCTTGTCGTCATTGAAGCCAATGGACTTGGGGTCGGTGACGGTGAAGTGGGCCGAGGCCGAGGCGGCAAGGAGAAGAGGAGCGAAGAACTTCATAGCGTATGTATATTGGAAAGGAGACGAAGAAGAGGCGTGCAAAGGTAGAAAGAAGTGATATACAGAAAAAATATGGGACGAGAGCACGCCCAGTCTTTATACCTCGTTCTCTGTGTGGCCGACACCTACGAATCTGGAAGCACATTATCAGGTACAACACGGGACGTCGAGGCCGTCTAGAGTAAGATATTCCGCTCTCGTCCATGATACAGGGATTTAAGCTTCCCCATCAAGTAAGGTCGCGGTCATCATTGGCCCGCCGTTCCTGTTTTGCGTCTGTGCCCGTTTGCCCAGCCTGTCAATTTGCTTGGTATTGTGAACGAGCCTCTCTCGTGCAACTTCAGCGGCCCACGGCAGACGCTTTTGTTGCTCTTATTCTTTTATACGCATCTAACCCGCGTGCATTGCATGCTGCGCACACCTTGACGGGCAAACGCAACAGCGGGAATCTCGTCGCCCAGGCGGGCGGGCGAAAACGCTGGCATGCGCAACTTTTACGCACAGAACCCATGTTTCTGCTCGTGGGCTAGCTTGTTGCGAGTTGCCCCATTACCCTCGACAAAGACGGCTTTGTCAAAGTTGGGCGTAGAAAACTTGCTCAAACAAGCGCAGAATGTTCATCGAATGTGGGGTTCAGGGAGGATAGGCGTCCTACGGCCCTACAGCCCTGCGGGTTGTAAGCTCGATTGGACCGATAGAGACGTCGTCGACCTAGACAGCCATCGTCATCATGAACTTTGACAGAATCGTGGAATCCGCAGCTGCAACTCGGCAGCACGAGCTCGGTCGGGATCGGAATCAAGGTAAATTGTCGAGTCTGTGAAATGGAACGGCATCCATCCAGTCGGGGTAATGCGGACAGCCGTTGGAGGTCTCAAGCCATCACGCCGAGCCTCTGCCAGTTGATGATAATAGAGACTGAAAAATATGCACCTCTAGATGTACAAAGTACTTCTGACCCGAGCTGAGCAGCCTCAGCCGGTCGTTGCAACCATTCTCAGCCTCGCCAAAATGGGGCCCAGCCTCATGCTCATAAGGCAGCTGCAGCAATCACCCAATTGTCCCATTTGTGCCTTCCTTGCGAAAGGGCGCTCTTGCCAGAACCAGACACTTCAGTCTATCTGTAACTGTGTTCAAAATGACAAACGATGCTGCGGCCACGTGGAATCTTAAATCTTATCTCTTCAACACCAAGCCGATCACCGCCCGTCCTGCCACCTCCCGATACCGCCAGCCTAATCTCTGTTGGCTTCGAGCTCAAGTTTCTAGTCGCCACCGTCGCCGGCTCTGCTAGCCAAGACCCTACACAAGACCCTACACAAAACACACTGTCTGCTGTTTCTTCTTCCTGTTTTCCTTTTGTCTTCTTCTCTCCTTTTTCGGCCCTCCAAGACAGTGACATGCACTGCATTCTAGCCGAGACCATGGCCCGCGTGGCCAAACAACACGCCTCTTCGCTAGCCGACCTGGCCAATGGCGGATCCACTGAAGCGGAATACTGGCGCACAGGATGGATCTTGAAAAAGGCCAACTCGGCCAGTATGGAGCCCGATCCTGGCCCGTGTGGTATCCCCGTGCAGCTTGATGTTTCAGTCAATGCAGGCTTTTCTGCTTAAACCTTCAACCTCGCCCGCCGCCCCGACACACAATCTAGACTGCGCCGCCATCATGTGCATCGCAGAGCGGCATGCAGATGCAGCCACAACTCATGCGCTGCGTGAGATACTTGATTCCCCCTTGCATGAGCATTTGGGACTACTGCTGTCTAGCCCCGAGAAAATATTTCGTCACCTCGGCATGGACTTTGGCGCATTCGGGCTGGAGGACCAGCGAGCGCGGATACACCCACGCACAGTTGAACTACGCATCATGTAAGGCACCCTCAATGAGTGTCGCGCTGCCGCATGGGTTCAGCTTGCCGGTAGGCTCCAAGCTGTGGCAATCGCGAGCCTGCGATTCGCTCTTCAAACTACCCCCCGGGCCTGCGCACAAACTTCGAAGACTGTGTCAAAAATGGCATGTTAATAAACAAGCTGTCTGTTGATTCAGCAGCCAAGTTTGGACGACTGGGGGAGATTGTGGGGGCTTACCAACGACGCAATCAATGTTGACAAAAGCCATAACGAAGCTATATCTACGTAACAAAAGGCTCTGCTTTGCTTTGCCTTTGTCACTCTTGCATTCTCACCAGGGGCGGCGCGCTCTTGATGCTATCACGAAGGCTTCGGTTCTTGCGCTAAATATGCAAATTTGAACATTGGTTTATGTACATGTTTCTGATACCAAAGTGTCTGTATTCTATGTCCATCCTTCCTCCTCTTCTTCAAAACCAAGCTGCTCTCTGTCTTGTACCACGGTACAGAGATGGGGCACTGGCCGTCTTGTGCCTCTGGGTCGCATCCGCCCGTCATAGCAAGCGCCAGTCATAGCACGCACTAGGTGCTACAATCTGGACACTCGTACAACGAGGTTCCGTCGGTCTCTTCACCGATCGGCTGGCCTGCGTATGGGTCACTGCATACGCGCTCATACTTGCTCTGGCCACATATAAGATCATCAGGGATACAGAGACATTGCTCGGCACACTCTCTTACCGGTCCGCAGCACGTACTGTAGCGCGCTCGGCACCAGTCATCCCACTTTCTGCACGTGCAGACTTGTTGGATGTTTTCATAGCAGCAGTCTTTCTCAAAGGTGATGACAGGGAGCCTGCGCGCTGTTCCTGCGCGGCTGTCATTGTCGCCATTGTATGTGATGTCGCTGCCGGCTTGGTAGTTGCACGTGTCTTCGGTTGTCAGCGGCCCGAAGTCTGGACAGCTGGATGGTAGGAGTCGTGATCTTCGAGTGGTAGTCGAACACAGACTCAAGGTTATGCTCGATAATAAAAGGATCTGGTGGGGTATCACGATGTTAGACTGTGTCGGAGGTTGTTTTTTGTTTTTTGTTGGGGGTGAGGGTAGAAGGGGGGGGAAGGGCGGCGCGTGGCTTACAAGGGAAGACTTCATTGTGTATGGGCAGACTTTCAGTGGTGTGCGTCTGTGTGTCTGTGTGTCTGTGTGTATTGTGTATTGTGTAGTGTATGGTATTGTATTGTATTGGCGAGGCAGAAATGCTGGATGTCAGGAGGTGTCAAGAGAGGGAGATGGATGACCGTGTTGACAGAGTCGTGTTGGGTGGGTGAGCGGTCGCGTTCGATTATAAACGCCCTTGAATAGGGGAAATATTGGAAGTCTCAGAAGCGGTAGCTCCTTCCGTATCTCCTTGACGTCGTGATTCTTGGTATTTATTAGTGAAGCTTCTTGCAACACGTTGAATCAACATGAAACATGCCACAGTGGTATGGAGCGGAATGTAGCACTTATTGGCATTCCTATCTATAACACACACCAACACCATGCACCCCAGCTGAACCTTGAAGGCCTAGGCTCCCGTCACCATAAATGAAGCTGTTAGCTTGCTACGTAGCACAAGTCGCAAATATACAACATGGCCTCCCCAAGGGGCCAAGACTTGCTTGCTAGGTCCTTTGTAGCATGTAAAGCAAGGGCCATCTTTGACGCCCACCCTGTCGTAGTACGCTGGCTGTCTGGATGAGGCAGGCCGTACTGTCTGGTGCTCTCACCAGGTCTTGCCGGGCTGCTCTGAGCTGCAGTCCTTTTGTGCGCCCTAGTCGGTTTAGAGTCTGACATGTCTCTTGTTGTTGCGCTGCTTTGGATGCTGATCTTCCACCAATTATGAGCCTTATTGGATCTGCACAAGCCGCCGGCCAGTCGATGTTGGCTAATTTCGCGTGACAGCGGCCAGGGATCCCTGTCGCCATACCCTAATCTCACAATAGTTTAAGTTCTGAGTTGGGATGAGGATTTCATTTGTACTTGGCCATTCCAACCACTGCAATTAATGCCGTGAAACGCATTCCACGGTGTAATCTCGACTGGAGGGCCTTGGAAAAGGACTAAAGTCCGCCTCATTGTATCTCGCAAATGAAAGCCGTAGACCCTAGCCCAGCATCGCGACGTACTCCTTATTGCATTTCCCCAGCTTGATCACATCCCCGCTGCGCACTTCGACATAGCAGCTGGTTGGTATAGCCTCTCCATTAAGCCTTGTGCCATGGGTGCTTTCCAGGTCAATAATGTAAAGCTTGACCGTGTCTTCTCGATCTCCAAATTCGTTCCTTTTTTCCCTTAGCCGGAACTGAAACACTGCGTGCTGTCCACTGACGCTGCTGTGGTCTGCTTGGAAATCACACACAGTGCTTTCACGGCCCACCAACCAGGCCGCCTTGCTGTCTAGCGGTATTGTATCGAGCACTTCTTTGCTCTGGAACACAAATAACTTCCACGACTCGGCCTTACGCTTGCGCGGCTTACAGGAGTCCGTCGGCTCTGTGTACTTGAGGCGGATCGTCGTGCCATCTGCTTTCCGCACAGAATTGGATTCGGCAGCAAGCAAGCCTGTAGTGCCAAAATTAGGCTTCTCTTTCTCGACGGGCGGCGCTTCACCGCGGGTTACTGCCCACGACGCGTCCTGAGAGGGTAGTGCCGTACGACTGAGCGGCGCTGGGCTTTTTGAGGCTTTTCGCCGCCTGTTATTCGTGGAGTGAGATGGTGAAGACCGACGTGACCGCCGACGTGTTTCCGAAGCGCCACCCCTGCGATCCGAGTCTCGCCTCTCGTTTCGATTCGTGTCTACCGTGTCGTCTCTGTTTCTGCCGTGCCGTTTTTCTCTTCGGCCTTCATGTGAGTCTCGCGCTGTATCATCACGTTCTCGATGTCTATGCCTGCGTGAGTGTGGAGAGCGAGAGCGAGAGCGAGAGCGTGACCGCCGCGGAGATGATTCGCGAACTTTGGAATCGCTGTCGCGAGTATGTCGCCTCTCGCGAGAACTGTGACGGTGGCGGCTGGATCGTTCCGAGCTGCGGTCGCGGTGACTACGATGGCTGTAATCTTTGTCGCGATGACGTCGTCGAAGATGGCCTTTCGATGCTTCGTTGTCGTTGTGTGTTCCGGACTCAGAAACGCGATCTTTAGTGGGTGAGCGCCAAATCTGGGGCTCGTCGCTATCATCCATTGCAATATCAGAGATTCTTTCTCTTCATGCTACGGGAATAACTTGTGATGTGACGCAAAGAAACGAATTGGGCTCGATTTGGAGCAAAATGGGATATCGACCAAAGCCAAAAGTGCCTTTCCAGAGAAAAAAAAAAGACAAAAGACAAAAGCCCGAATACTCTCTTCAGCCTCGTCTAGTTTTGCCACATCCTACAGTCTTATTTTGCCAGCCTTGTAATATATCCTAGATAGGCAATACTGATGTCACCGCCCTTGTCATCAGATAAGAGCAAGACAGCATCGCTTTTTAACGAAGAACGAGGGGTTGAATGAGAAACATTGTACAGCTTTAACACAACCCAGGGCTTGCATAACTAAAAAGAGAAAACGAGACAATGAGACATCATCAGGCTATACCGTAAGAGTGGCCAAGACACAAATCAAGAGACATAACCAGACTGGCTGAAAGGACAATAGCAACAGAAAACAAATACAACTGTGCTGGATACAACAAAGGACCCGATGGGCAACACAAGCAGGTGTGTGATATAAGGTGCGCCACCACACAAATCAAGCAATGGTAATCTCCGAAATCTCGCCCATTTCCGTCTTCGTCTCGCCAGAAACAGAATACGATATCCTCCACCGCAGCTTGACCGAACTAACCTTGGAGGCTCGATCGCCAGCTTTCCACACTTCAACGGCTTGCGTGACACCGTTCTTCAGGTGAGGTGCAAGGTCACGTCCTGTTTGAGGCTGAAGGCCCAGTTCAAAGCCCTGTGCATCGTGACATTCTAGGTTAGCAGTGGTCATACAAACAACATTGACTAAACGAGAGCTCTCTTGATACGACATACCTTGGTAACAGCGAGTTGAAAATGGAGTTGGCTAATCGACTGGGCAGTGTTGTTACTGAAAGAAAACGCAACGGCGATGGCGTTGGCACTAACTGGTCTACGGCCAGCTACCATGTCGATCTTGACATCCGTATTGCTCACCGTAGAGCGAATTTCCTTGGGAGCAGAGGGAGTCTCGGGGAGCGCAGAAGAAAAGGCCCATTCGTCATCTTCAGTCGTGCTAGGCGCACTAGCAATAACAGATGCAGCAGGGGCCGGAGTAGAAGCGAGCGCATGGCTAGCTGACGAGGTGTTGGCACTGGCGGCGGGCGCGGGAGTAGAGGAAGAAGAAAGGCTAGCGAGCGCAGCAAATGGGTCGGCTGAAGCCACAGATTGAGGAGGCTGGGCCTGGGTAAGACCGGGAGACGGAGAAGACAAACTCGCAAGTGGCGAGGCTGTTCTGGCGGTGCTGTTATGGGTCATAGAAGAGAGAAGACTCGGTCCAGGAATGTTCGAGTTGGCGCCAAAACCCAGAGCAATGCCTCCACCTTGGCCGAAAGACGGCGGAGTAGAAGAGCTTTCACCAATCGCTAGACCGAGGAGATCGTTTTCCAGACCTCCAGACCCCGAAGGCCTTTGATTAGATGATGGTGCAGCACTCCCACCGGCGACGGGCTCCGAGTCACCACCGAAGTCTATCAGTGATAGTTCGTTGCTTGCACTTGTGCTAGCAGACGGCCGGGCGCCGCCTGCTTCGGGTTCGGTATGTTTTCCACTGGTAATATTCTTCGCTGCTTCAATATCGCCCTTTTTCATCAACTTGTAACGCTCGACTGTCCGATGGATGTTGTCGTTAATTTCAAACAGCTTAGCGACAGCTTCGTGGTCTTCGGACTCTTCTTCGCACATTTTCTGGATTTTGGGCTGAGCACTTTGCAAGGCGGCTGCCAGTTCTGAGAAGACATCGCCTTCCACCATCTTGTCGCCTGGCTGGAAAGCCTCTAGTCTCTCTTCCAGTAGGCGGGCCTTTGCTTGTATTTTGCCGATTTCCTCGGCAGCCTTTGCGCGGTAGTCAGTCTTCGATCGGGTGTCAAAGCCAGTCATGATCTTCATGAGTCGGTTCGCTTCTTGTAGATCGGCAGGTGTCCCGCGACGGATAAGTTCCTGTAGTTTGGCAGATTGGGCTTCGCGTTCTTCTTCCTCCATCTCCTCGGCAGATTTAAGATTCTATAGTTACTGGTCAGGACCTACTGATTCACTGCATATGCATGGGGAGAGGGGGAGAGGGGGGGGGTGTTAACAGTGCCAGCACTACAAACTTACATCGCTAGGGTTTAGCACGGCAGCATCCTCGCGACGCACTTCGGGAAAGCTATAGCCCTTGTAGCTCAGCAGGCGGTGCATGTCGCGGATGAAGCCAAGGTCCTGCTTGTATCTACTAGTCTCACAAATCGTGCCGCGCCATTCCTCAATGCAGGCCAGAATTTTGGTCTGCACCTTGGAGCAGCGGATAGGGGGCCTCTCGGGGAAGCGGCGAACAAGCTCGTTCAAGAACTCTTTGGTGCTGATTTGTAGATGGAAGGCATAGCCGCAGTTCTTCACGCAGATGTCGAGAAGATGCAGGGCAAGAAGTGCCACAGTTGGGTTGCGATGATTGATGTAGCCGACAATGGTGGTAGCAGCTTCGCGCGGGGCATTTCCCTTCTTAGAGTTTATGAGATCGACAATCTCGAGGTTAAGGGCAAGATTCGGCTCGAAGTTTTCGGGACTGCAGGCAGCCTGAAGGTATCTCTGTAGTTGGGACATGGAGGGCAGGATGCAGGCAAGAACGTCGAGATGTGAGGCTGGTGTTGTTGATGTGATAGAGGAAGACCAGTCCTCCGATCGGATCGAGATGGGCGGTGACGAGTCGGGGTGTCGTGGAAATATAGACTCGTTGAAGCCCAGGCGTCAATCAACAACACGAGGGGCAGAGTTGGCTGGGGGAGAGGGGGAGAGGG
>JADILG010000182.1:0-33615 GCA_017591655.1 Thielaviopsis populi | reverse complement strand
AAAGGAGTTTTTTTTTTTCTTAAAATTTTTTTTTTTTTTTTTTTTTTTTTTTTTTTTTTTTTTTTTTTTTTTTTTTTTAAAAAAAAAAGTCATGTCATGTTATTTGCTGGGTGGGTGGCACTTGCCATCCAGCAAAAACGAAGCCGCCACCGCCGCCGCCTCTGCCGCCCAACGGTACATCAACGTAGACGTCGGCATGTACAGAAAGAAAGATACAGGCAGGTGGTACTTCTGTGTACCATTGTACCGCTGGTAGACACCGAAAAATCGAGCACTTTTTTGTAAAGTAGTTGCCGTCTGCATCAAGCTGCGGGTCCATCCATCGCCATCCTCGCACTGCACTTGCCCTATTCAATCTTTGTGCGCTTTCCTAGGAGGCTCTTTCCTTTCTGATATCATAACCCAGACCAACCCTTTTCTTCTTGGCCCTCGCCCCTCTTCTTCTCTTTCTTTCTTTCTCTCTCTCTCTCTCTCTTTTCCCCTCTTCTCGTCTTTTCTTAGTCTGTCTAATTTACCAGCTGTGATCCTTCGCAGTGCTTCATCAACGCTGTCATCATCATCATCTCCGAGCCCCAGTCCATCAAGCCTTTGTCGGCCTGGCCTGCTGCACTTGGTCTATTGTTCATCATATTTATCGCCTTTTTTTCTTTTTTTTCTTTTTTTCTTTCCTTTTTCTCGTCTTCTCCTTTGTTCTTGTTGCTACTGTGACCACCGGAAAATATCCCGTTGAAATCCATTGGCTTCCCATCACCAACAGAGAGGAACGTGTTTATCGACGTATCGAAGCCTGTCCATTTTCTTCTATTTTTTTTTCACTCTATTTTTTCATCTTTTTTTTCTTCTAATTGTGTGTTTTTTTTTTTAATTTTCTCGTTCTCGCTCGCGCCCTCTCTCTCCAATCTCCACCCGTTCAACTCAACCCGACCCGACTCACTCGCTCTCTCTCTCTCTCTTCCCTTCGTCTTGCCAACTCCCTGTATTGCGATTTGTCTCTCTCTTCGTGCCTTGTTGCAAATCATCGATACCAGCTGGCCCCATCTTGCAAGCCGAACAACAAAAAAAGACTCCGCCGTCTTCCCTTTTTCACTTGCTTTTTTTGTGCTGCCCTTTTGGCCTTCCAAGGACACTTTGCCAGGGACTTTATGTCCTCTGTTGAAATCTAGAAAGCCTTGAAGAATATCTTATCCCCCCGTCCGAGACTGCATCTGTTGTTCTTGTGTCGACCGTTCCTACGTCTGTCTCCGCCTTCCACATTGACCACTACGATTTGTAACGACAGCCACGAACCCTCTTTTTCACGACGACAGACTCTGCTGCGTATCTATTTGCCCATTCCATTGTCCAAAAGGTAACAGAATCACCGCCTGCCTCCTCCAGTGTCGTCTTCGCCAAACCCATCTGTCCATCCTCACCTCAAGCCTCGAGCCACCTGTCTTGCCCGGTGGTTGTCCAACGTTGCTTGGCGCATTGACGACACACGCCACAGGCACAAAGCTTTCTTTCAGTCGAATCACCCAAGCACCACCACAACCACCGCCATCACTGCCATCTCCATGCTGGTTCCTATTTCTCAACTACTTCGTTCGGTGCTCATACTAACACCATCCTCAAATACACAGCACATTATTCTTTTCCAGCACATTGTACTGCTCCCCACCACTATCATTTACTGTAAGTTGAGTTGCCCTACCTACGCACCCCATCCATCCACCTGCAGGCACAGCATCTTCATTCTTTCTGCATGCATTCCTCTCACACCATTATGCGCTGCAAAAGGGGGCTTCCACAACCCCAGTCGTTTATTTCCTTACGAGATCTGCCTAAGGATTTGCTCTTTTTGGCTGGCAGCTTGAGATACACATACAGACAGCCAGCCAGCCAGCTAGCGGGATGAGCAGAGACATCTTTTTGCCTGTGCGCCATGCAAACTTCACTCCATTGTCAAACTAGACTTTGAAACTGCAAAGCATACCTTCTGCCATCACAGACGTTTCATCGTTAATCCCCTCTTCTCCTATTGCTTGCTTCCACTGCAACACATAATTTTCTTTTCGGCTATCATCTCTGTCGTTTCTGCTTTTCTCTTCACCTCTCCATGGCTGCGCTGCTGCTTCAACGCATGTCGTGAACTTTGAGTCAAGTTGTTGGGAGTGCTTTTCTGGTTGACTGACAGTTTGCATTGACCTGTAGTGCCGACGCCTGAAAAGGAATTTATAACGACGATTAATATTACCACCCGGCGCCTGTCTATTGAGAACCGAGAAAAGAGATCCCGACCTAAGAGTTTGTATATCTCTTGATTGGGCACTGCGATATTTTTGTTCTCCATTCTTCTGCGTTTCGTTGTCATTCTCGTTCTCTGTCGACATATTTCCTTCTTCATTTTTTCCCCCCTTATCCCTCCTCCACACCACACAAAATGACGACTCTTCCACGACCGGCGCGGCCCACTATGGGCCCCCCTACTGGAGGCCTTCCAGCAATCCCCATGCCGAAAATGCGCAAAAGCACCATTGGGCTGTCCTCTGCAGCCGCAGCAGCAGCATCCGCCCCTACCACACCTCGTAGTGGCTTGCGTGCCCCCTCCAGCTCGCTGCAGTCTCCTACTCGATTACACACCAGTGTAAATGCTGCTGCGAAAACCCTCAGAAAAACTGTCAGCATAAATTCGTTTCCTCAGCCCCCTCGTGGCGACAACCGTTCCAACAGCCTCCCCCCCAGCCCTCTTTTTGCCAGCGATCTCACCAAAAGAAACTCGACCCGCAAATCCAAGACCTCCATAGGTTCCCCGTTCAGCAGCGCCCTCGGCCTCTCAAGCAGTGCTAGCGAAGCAAAGTCTTTTCCTACCACAGGAAACAGAACGTCAGACGGATTTATCAGCGTTTGTTCTCCTCCCCACAGCCGCACATCGTCAGCTCAAGACTCGTACTCAACCTCCGCGACAACCTACGACGATCCTACCGATATTTCACAAAACACACAGGACACCATGACTTCTGTTTCGACGGGCGGCAAGAAGTCAGACGGCAAGGGAAATGTCATTGTCAGTGTTCGCGTGCGTCCAACCGGCAACGGGTCCGACAAGAACGACGGAGAATGGTTCGTCGACAGCCGCAGTTCTACTATTTCCTACAACGGAAAGGAGGCGGGTGACTACACATACGGTTAGTTGACAAACAAACAAAAAAATCTTTGCCGCCGATGGCTTACTCAAACACCGGCTTTTGGGCCTCTTATGCTAACCCAATCAACCAGACAACGTCTTCAGCACACACGACAACAACTCCCGAGTTTACGATCACTGCGCGAAGCGACTCGTCCGCCGAGTCATGGAAGGCTACCATGGTACCGTATTTGCCTACGGTATGACGGGAACGGGAAAGACCTTTTCGATGCAGGGTACCGCTTCGTCTCCCGGTGTTATCCCTCTCGCAATCACCGACATCTTTTCATACATTCGCGAAACACCTTCCCGCGAATTTCTTCTTCGTGTCAGCTACCTCGAAATCTACAATGAGAGAATACAAGATCTTCTCAGCATGCCCACCGCGTCAGGACCTGGCGGAGCCGGACAACAAGAGGAAATCAAACTACGTGAAGACGCCAAGAGAGGAGTCTACGCAACGCCTCTAAAAGAAGAAATCGTTCAAAGTCCGACTCAGCTGCTACGCGTCATTGCCCGCGGCGATCAAGCCAGACGAACAGCCAGCACACAGTTCAACTCCCGCAGTTCACGAAGTCATGCCGTGGTGCAGATTGTGGTGGAGAGCAGAGAACGCGTCCCTGGCGTGGAGGCTGGAAGTAAGAGATCTGGTCTTCCACCCGGCGGCGTTCGGGTCTCGACTCTAAGTCTGATTGATTTGGCTGGTTCCGAAAAGGCCGCGGAATCCAAGGAGCGCCGTCAGGAAGGTTCACACATCAACAAGTCTTTGTTGACTCTTGGTACCGTTATCTCAAGATTGTCAGAGCAAAAGGAGGGCAAAGGCGGCGACAAAGAAGGAAAGCACTTGCCATATCGTGACTCCAAACTCACCCGTCTGCTACAAGGTGCGCTGTCCGGTAACTCGCTAGTCAGTATTTTATGTACGATCCAGACCGGAGTTGCCAACGCAACTGCACATGCAACCCACATTACCGAAACCCTCAATACGCTCAAGTTTGCTTCCCGGGCGCGGAATAGCATCATCAGTCACGCCAAGAGAGCCGAAGAAGCACTTGGAGCTGGTGGCGAAGGAGGTGCCCGGGTGCTTTTAGAACGCTACCGCATGGAGATTCAAGAGCTTCGTTCTCAACTCGACGCCCAGCAGAAGAATGGCAAAAAGAGAGGTTCGGACTCGGACAAGTCGGAATCCGACTTGCAAAGAGACGCCGAAGAAGAACGACTGCGGGAAATGCAAGCTGAGAGCCGACATGAGGAGCAATTATTGGAGATGCAACTCGCCCGCACTGCGCTCAAGGAACGCATTGATCATCTCAACAAGCTGATTCTTAGCTCCAAGTCGATTGGTGTTAATACCAGCGGATCCTACAGCTCATTGGGCATGCGCTTCTCGACCATGTCTCAAGTATCTATCCGGTCTTCTGTTGCGCCTTCTATTGCGGGCCGGTCCATGAATGATCGGACATCGTCAATGACCTCGACTTCTACTATTGGTCGTCGGTCAAGCGCTGGAAACAACAGACTCTCTGGTGGCGACGCTCCCCAAACTACAACAGAGGACGATGAGAGTTTTGGTGAGTTTGGCGACGGGTACGCTTCAATGGCTGCTCAGAACAGAGCTCTGCAAGCCGATCTCGTCGACAAGAACCGTTATATCGCTACTCTTGAGAAACGCCTGATCCAAGCACGGAGGGCCTCCTCATCTCGGACGTCTGTCGGACTGTCAACTCCTAACAAGGGCATCATGGTTGGTGAAGATCACAGTGTGGCAGCAATCCTCAAGGAGAAGGATAATGAGATTGCCGAGCTGCGCGCTCGCCTCGATGACAAGGATCGCATGCTCAGTGCGCTGCGCAGTGCTACTCGTTCTCGTGAGGCTGCTGAGATGAGTTTTGAGTCACGCTCACCACAGTCAGAACGCATGTCCGGCTCATCCAACTTCTTCTCGACACAAGCTCCGTCACCGGCTCCAACAATGATGATTGCCGCTCCGAAGCGGATCAACAAGGCCGCCGACGATATGCGCATTCTCGACGAAATGATCTCCGACCGAATTGATAGTGGCCAAATCGTACGCAATGCTCGGGGTAGCGTTCGAGTCAATGATCGTTCTATGCGGAGCACTCGGAGTCACAGCAGCCGCGAACGCCACGGCCCGCTTCCTTCATCTCAGGAGCCTTCGCCCACCCGCGCCATGGCTTCCGAGACTCTCGGTGAGCTACCTGAATCGACCAAGCCCGTTGCCATTGAGATATGAAAACACATGTCCTATATCTTTGGGTAGGCGGGTGCTTGGTTGATATTTGCCAGGCTCTGTTGTGTTTCTTGTTTTGGCGCAGCTCTTCCACGGCGTGTTCGCATCTTCTTCTGTTGTATATTCTTACCTTGGCCCATATCTTCTCCAGATGCGCGTCGTCCTTGTTGCTACACGCATTCTTTTGGTTCATTTTCTTGTCTTCACGAGCCCCGCCTCGACATTGACACTCGTCCACTCACGGTTTTCTTCGCCTGCTATCCACAAGGATAAAATCTAATATGCTGTGGATCGGTAGTGGGCAGCTATCCCAATGCCGCTGCGATGGTCACTTTGCTGACGTTCACTGCAAGCACGGGATAGTCGACACACACACTTTGTACTTTTTTTTTGTCATTCTTTATCCAGGGCGCTCTCTTTTTTTCTTTGCCAAGTCACTGGCCGTCTTGTTTTCTCATTTTTCTTGAGTGTCTTTTTCTTTTTTGGTTTTCTCTTCCGGGTCTTGTTTCATCGTTCTTATATCTTATGCCTCATTGTCGACTTCTCTTCGCTGGAGACTCTTACCTGGGACCCGGGGCGTCCCTGACACTCGCTTGCCTCTTTTTTTTTTCTTCTCTTTTTTTCACATGCCATTTCCTTGCGTCTATTCTTTTTTTCTTCTATTTTCTCGTCGCTTTTCTTTCCTTCTCTCTGGTACTCCGAGGATGTGTTAGTTTCTGTTTTGATGTGTCTTATACCCGACATGGTCTTGTTTTTTTTTGTTTTGTTTGTCAGTTTTTGGGGGCGTTTTTTTTTGACTGTCTTAACTAGCGAGTTTCTCTATCTCACACTCTACACACTCTCTATCTTTATTGATACTAAGGAAATGACTTCTGCGTTTTTTTCCTGATATTGCGTATGTGCATGATTGAATGTTCATATAAGTTGATAGCAATGAGGAGGGGGACGAGCATATCACGAAATGTAATCTTTGACAAAAAAGAAAAAAAAAGAAGAAAAAGAAAGACGTTGTCGTTGTGTAGCTCCGATACGGGGAATCGAACCCCGGCCTTCTCGGTGAGAGCGAGATATCCTAGCCCCTAGACCATATCGGATGTGACCTGTTTGTTGAAGTAAATTGGGGGCAGCAGAGCCTATAACACTATGTCGATGGGAGGGCACTGGGCTTCCGTCTGCAAGACAGTTGTACTTGTTCGTGAGACTTTATTTCACAGGCTGCGTGGTCGATTGACTTGGCAGCGGTTGTGATGTCGTCCGTTTTTGGAGAGGTCGGTGGGAGGGGAGGAGAGGTGGTTACATTTGCTGCAGCTTGAGTTGCGGGTGCGAGGGAACAATCACGCTGCGCTGTGCGGTGCGGTGCGTCTACACTTTGCGACTTCTATGAAGTTGAATGCAATGTTGATGAGGGAGAGGTTGTGTGTGTGTGTGTGTGTGTGTGTGTGTGTGCATGACGCTGGAACAAAAACAAGGGGGGAAAATCGGACAGGTTGTTCGACTTTCAGGAGACGGAGAGTGAACTATACTCTCCGTTCTCCTCCTCCTGCCCCCACATCTTCTCCTGTACAGGCGTGATGCACATGGTGTTGATGCAAAGTCACGAACTGTGCTAGCGGTCTGTGTGGTGGGAGTATTAGGTTTAGGGGAAGAGGGGAGGGGGAACGTGTGCCTGTACCTATGCCTGTATGTGTGTGTGTGTACCTATGTGTATCGTGTCTTTGGGTCTGTGGAGAAGAAAAAACCAATACTAGCTGAAGAACAGAGCAGGCAGGCCAGTTAGAAAACAGAGAGGGAGTGTGAGAGAATCAAAGTCCCGAGGGAGCTTTTTTTCCGGTCAAATATCTGTGGACAGCTTTGTGACGATCACAACTTTGCTTCGCCCCTTCTTGTGGGTTGGATTGTTATGCACGCCCACTGTAGCTCCTCCGCTTCCATTTGTCCTGTGCCTTTGTGCCTGTGTGTCCCTCGTGTACCTCTTGTCCCTCTTGTCCATCTTGTTGCTCTGATCTCTGGTTCCTCGGCTTCCATGTGCATTTGGGTGTGATTTTATTTGGGGGCGCGCTGAGAGGCAAGATCAGATGGAAAAAGATGTGCTGCGCTTGAAGGCCCCCTCCCCCCATCACGGGATGGGTATGTGCATGTTGCGGTAAATAGAACCTTGGTATGTTTTGTTTCATGTTTGGCAAGACGTGAAGATCGGTGGGCAAAGAAACTATGAGAGAGGCAGGGACAGAGGCAGAGGGGAAAGGCAAACTGTCCCCAAATACACATGAATCTTGACAAGGAAAACTGACCATGCCTGGCTGAACAGACACAAGTTGCCTTTGCCTTGGCTTGGCTTGTGCTTGCTCTTTGCCTCAGCACAAAACATGGCGGTTTGGGCTTTCTGCCTTTTAGCAAGTCATGTGTATCTTAACCGCACGCAGTGTATCATGTATACATGCGTGCTATCTTCAAACGGAGTTCAATAGTTGCAGCATTGTTTTATACCAGACACAAGACAAGACAGCGTCTCCTGTCTCCCCTTACCGATGGACTATCGTTATGTGCATTCCTGGAAGTTGGAGAGCCTCACATGCTGCTGCTGCTGTTGCTAGCTTTTCCCCTGCTACGAGCAAATATGGCAATGTCCATCACCTCTTCAGGCCATGGCAAGATTTTTCTATACCCCTCTAGACGTCAAGAAGCACAGATATGGAATGCCCCTAGATCAGAGTAAAGCCCTTCCCTGCTCGGCCAGATGTACTGCGTGCGTGCATGACGGCTGCTTCACCAGCAAAAGCAAGCTAGCCGGTATGCAGGAGCAGGTAATTAGTGTGCAACTCACTGACAATGGAATGAATGTATAACCTTGGATCCTCTCTCCCCTCCAGAAACGAGACACAGAGCCATTTCTGCCGGCTTCCCACGCCGGCTTTCCCAAGCCAACATCCTCCCAAGCCCAGCTTTGATTGACCAGCTTTTTTGGCTTCAAGGTTGCCTGGGTCAAGGATCTTCGCATTGATTACCTGGTACATTGTGAAACACGCTAGCAGGGGTTGCTCCGAGGAGGTGGGGATGGTAAACGAGACAAGAGCACTTGTGATCAAAGTATCCCTGCGCCAGTTTGAGTTTCCTGTATTCAAAGCTTTTCAATGCTTTTCAGTGCTTTTAGAAGTACAAGAGTGAGCCAACTTTGCGTGCCATGCATGTGCAGATCGTTGGTTTGTTCTGCTATTGACTCAAACTCTCTGAGCTTGACAAGTACAAGTGTACAGTGCAGTGCAGTGCAATCTCTAATCAAGCGCTGTGCCTGCCTGTGCCGCGCTTAACTATTGGCCTCGTGTACTAGCAACACAAGGCTTCTCGTCGGGTCTTTTGTCTATATGTCTTCGTGATGGTCTCATTGCTGCAGTCTTGAAGTCTGAGACTTCACAGGCAAGCTTCCAGTTTCGGTCCTAGCGAGAATTAACAACTGTCTTGCCTCGTCTCGGGAACTTGACATGTTGGCTGGTAAGCAGAGGGAGTGGATGCCTGCCACCAGTTTCATCTTGTCCGTCAGCAGGAAACATGTCGAGGAAGACAACATGCATCGCTGTTGTTTGAGAGCGTGTAAGTGGTTGTTGATTGTGGCTGTTCGTGTGGCTGTTCGTATGGCTGCATGTGTGGCTGTGGCTGAGGCCAATAACTACCAACTGGGTAGTTAGTTACCCGACTGACAAATAGACCACAGGTGAAACAAAAATAAAGCAGGAAGTTACCTGCAGTGCGTAAAACTGTAGTTTGCTCGTCCCAATGTAGCCAATCAGCTTGTCACAAGGCAAAGTGCCAACGTCAGGGCAAGATGCGGCCGGTCGTCATGCTATGAAGACGAACAGCGAGTAAGACCTTCTGCCAAATGTCTCGTTCTCTACTTTGTCCGGATACACTTGCTTCACATCTTGCTTTTCAACTTGCCACAAAGGCGTCGTCTTTTGGCTAATATTAGGGTCTAGGGTTAAACACTGTCATCTGACTAGTATACTGACCAGCCGTTTGGGCCATGTTTTAGGGCTGACATTGAGAAAAGCTCGAGACTAGGGTTGATCTTGGCGCTATTAGGGTCAACCACTCAGCTTACCATGTCCCCTCGACTTACATACATACATGCGGCTTGGGCCTCTTGATCGCCAACGAGCCCGGACCTTAAACAAGCGAAAGGCTCATTCTTGGTCCCTCTTTCCGCGAGATTTCATCTAGTCTTTTCTAGTTCATCCCGTCCGTGTGCCGCCTGTCTTGATCGTGCCTTATTTTCTGGCTCTCTTTCCTCCTCAACTTCAAACACTGCCGAACGGGCTGACCGTATTGTAGGCGATGGGCCAGGCAGGATGTGTGCCATATATAGCATACGGTGGGCGGTCGGACCCCGCAAAGCTTCCTTGTTTGGTGGTTTTGCCCTTTCCCTTCCCCCCACAGCCGACTTTTGCTAGGCGCTTTGCGTCTTGCGCTGCCGAGAAGCTGGTGTGTTTCAAGTTGAGATGATAATTTTTATCCTTGAGGCAGAGAGGAGCTTACTGTGCAGGCGATGATGGGTTGGACTTTGCATGAAGGCAGGAAGCAGGCAGAGAGAAGGGAATGCATGTCTTCACTTGTGGGAGAAAGAGAACTTGCTGTAGAACATGGAAGTCTGGTAGTGAGCATGGCAGGTTTCTCGAATACATATGTGCATTGGGATTCTGTGCCTGGATCCTGTTGTCTCGGTGTGACTATTTTCTGCTTCATGTTAGACGTCGTTTCTTTCCAGACACATATGCTGCTTGTCCTGCGGGCACATGAAGATTGCAGTAGTTTAACATTTGACTTTGGATTGGAATTCTTCATTGCTCTTCAAAGTCTCGGGCCCGTCTTCGGCTGGCTGCAAGTTTCGGCCCTTTTCTTGGTCCATGTTCTTCTTCTTCAGATGTGCTGTGCTGTCACTCGACAGCCAGCCCTCCACAGTTAACTTTCCACAGCCCGTCTATGCTAGCAAGCCTCCGTTCCCGGTTTCCAATTTAATTAGGAGTGCTTGATCCTGAGGCAAATCCTTGTCCAGTTTCTCCCCCCACCCCCCGTTAGCAAAAAAAATAGTCTTGATACCAAAAAAGGGACCCTTTCTTTCTGCACTGTTTGTTGTTCGTTTTTGAAACACCAAAGACGTCACTGGGCGGCCGTGTTGTATGGGGGCAGTTTTAAGGGTTGCTTTTGTGTGTTTTTTTCTCCGGCGGCCAGCCTGCCATTGCTAGTGTGAATGCGTGTATCCCAAGTATGTGTGTGTGTGTGTGTGTGTGTGTGTGTGTGTGTGTGTGTGTGTGCGTGTGCGTGTACTAGCTACTGCGCCGCTTCTTGTTTGCTTGCCACGCCGGGACTCTGTGTGGTTGTGATTAAAATAAATACATCACGAGTGACAGTTGTAGGGCTGGCGGGGACCAAACAAGTTGAGGCTAAGCTGTTTATGAAGATATAGTGGGTGTTTGTATGTGTGTGTGTGAGTATGTGTGAGTATATGTGAGTATATGTATGTATGTGTATATATGTTTGTTTGTGTGTGTATGTGTATGTAAGTATGTGTGTGTATGTATTTGTATGTAGGCGTGTATGTACATGTGCCGGGTACTTGATGTAAATCGAGCTTGCACGAATATAGCAATAGCCAATCTGGGACCGACAGAATAAGAAACTGCCAAAGCTTGCTCGCCTGCCGTCCAGTCGAAATAAGACCCCGTCTCGCTTTCCTTCCTCCTTTCTCTTTCCAAGCGTGGGAGTTGCCTCCATAGAGAGGAGGCCAGAGCCAAAACAAGCAGAGTAAGAACTTGAAAAAAAAGGCCCCCCCCACCAGCCAAAGGAACAAAAGGAAGGGGCCCAAACAGCACATCGTGCGGCTTCCAATTCTTCTTTTCTTGCCTGGAGTCCCTTCTTTTTTGGTTCTAGAGTTCTTTCTTCTTTTCTTTCTGCCTTCTTCTTCTTTTTGTGTTTTCAACTCTGTCATTTTCCATCGTCTTCTACCATCCGTTTGCTCTTTCCTTTTCTTTCTTTTCTGACTCATCCGTTCATTCATTCAGAGTTTTCCGCTTTTCTGCTCGTCCCCATCGCGTTGATCGTCGCTGATTTCTTCCCTTCTTATTATTCTTTTCATTTCTTTTTTTACCCATTTCTCGCCGTCATTTTTTCCCTCTTCTTTGCTGGGAACAAACGCACCAATTGTCTGCGATCTGCACAAAAGCCAGGACACAAATACCAGCTCTGGCTCTCCTTGCTATATATCCAATTCTTTTCTCTTCGCTTCTTCGGCCGCCCTCTTGTGCCATTCCGACGACGACTTCACTGCTGCTGCCAACGCCTGCACCTCATTTTCCTCTTCTGGCACTCGTCGCATCACACCGCATCTGCTGCTGCTGCTGCTGAGCCTGTCCTTATTCCTGCTTCCTGCAATTCCTTGGTGCCGTGTTCCTGTCTCTTCTTCCTACCACCGTCTTGCTTGCACGAAGGGGTCCTTGGCGTGCGTGCGTGTGTGATCCTTGGTTCTTTTGCTTGCTTGCTCATTCTTGTGACCAGCCAAAGATCCACCCAGGACTGTATAATCTGATTTGGCCCAGGAACTCCCGATCTGCTCTTGCTCTTGCTTCTGCTTTGCACCTGTGCTAGTCAGTGCCTGCGCCTGTGCTACTCGTCATTCTTGTTTGGCTCTTTGTACCCTGTCTCGCAGTTCCACGGAGTGATCTTCGCTCCTGTTGCTGTTCCTCCTGCTTTCTGCATTTCCACCTCCCATCCCTTTCTCTTCCTGTGCCGGTTCTCCCCTCCCCCCACTGTATTGTATTGTACTATACTGTGCTGAACCGTACTATACTATACTGTACCGTACCGTACTGCACCTTACACACTCTGACCGCACTGCCTCGCCTGTCCTTCACTCTACTTTACTGTGCCTGTGCCTGTGCCTTATTGGGCTGACCAGCTTCATATTGCACCGTATTGGACCGTGGCTTGCCAAGCAGCTTCTCCTCTTCCACATCCCAAATCCATCTCTCCATTTGCCTCCCGATTGTTTTTCTTCTTGTCCGCACTATATCCTTGCTCATTTGTACTGAGGTTGTGCTTGATTCAAGTTGTTTGTCACAGACTGAGCACCTTTTACATTTTGGTCAGCTCCCGCCTGTTGCAACACCAAACCCCCTCTCTACTGGCTCGTCATTTCTGTCACGTTACCGACCAGCAGCCCCTCATAAAGAATCGAATTCCTCAGTTCTTTTCCAGGGTATTTGGCGTGCCTCAATGCTACAGTTGCTTGACATCATCCTGATACTCCATCGCAACCAAAATATTTCTGCTTCTGCTTCTAGTCGCTAGTCTCTTGTCTCTTTCCTCATTTCAAGAGATCCTCCCCGACTACAACTGAAGACGTCTGCTGCTACTCTGCGTACTGTACTATACATATGACGTTGACATCACATCAACAACCCACCACAACCTGCTAGAGCGCAACATTTTGAGCTTAAAGAACTACAAACAAGAAGAAAAACAAGGTATCACCAACCAGAGCCCTCATTATTTCTTGCACATCTTTCCCTTCTTTCACTCCGTCCGCCAATCCTCTCTCAACTCCCTTTTTGATCTGTCCTGGCTGTGGCTTACCTGCACTTTTTTTTTTCCCTAGCTTTCAGCCTGCCACTCCCCCCTACACCTTTAGTACCCGGACAACTCACTGTCCTCGTTCCCCCAATTTTACACACCCCTACATTCCACTCCCTCCTTGTCCCGCCAACAAACAACGAACTCATCAAAATGCCAGTCCATCTCGATATCCCAGCTACCTCGCACCCCAAAATAATGGTGTCTCCTCCAAAAATCAACCTCCGAAGAGCCGCTGCATATAAAGAAAGAGGACCCTTGTCCGCTACTTCTTCTCGTTTCAACTTCAACCATCTTTTATTTTCTCCTCCACCATCACCTGGACTTCCTGCTCTAGTTCCTCGTCCTCGTAAAGTCTCCAAAACACCTCGACCCAGCCAAATCGTCAGAATGTTGGGCTGGATATGCTGTGGCATGACCATGTGCTACCTGACCATCTTGATGATGGCAGACCGGTCAGACTCCTTTCCCGTACTCGTCATGCCGTCATGGGTGCGTCAAGAGTTTGAGATGGTTGGCTTAGACGACGTCCCCGACTTTTCTACTCCCATAGTAGTCACCGATCAACACGGCCGCACCCGCTGGACCGTTTCCATCCCGCCTACTGCCGACTTTCCCTTATCTTTTGGCGAGTACAAGTCTATGGCCGAGACTTGCCGCGAGGTTGCCACTCGTGCCCGTGATCTCCACTCTACAGATGAGGCCATCAGCGCCATGGTTCAGCACCAAAGCCTCTTGGACTTTGCCAAGAAGGACTCATACTTCATTGATATACAAGATGCTGAAAGCACCGGCCTGCTTCCTGCCCCGGAAACTCGCGATCAAAAAATTAGCAGTGAATCCAAGGGCAGTCTAGTTGGGGTGACGGACGACGCCACCACCGCCGAACTTCCCGTTTGTGAGCGCTCCATGACTGTGACTCTTGAGTCAACAGATGCTGGCCTCGGCCAGTCGCTCATGATGCTGTGGACCTTTTATGGCCTTGCCCAAAAGCAAGGACGCAGCTTCTTCATCGACGACTCTCGCTGGGCTTACGGCAAATACACTGACATGTTCGACGCCCCGCCTACCAACAACTGCCGTCCCCCTCCTCGCCATCACATGCTCCCTTGCCCTCTACAGGCTCGCCATCTTGTGATTTCTCCCGCCACCGCCCACGAAAGCTTGATGGGCATGCTCTCGGTCAGCTCGCTCTCTTTCAAGTCAAAAGACGGCAGTAAAGTGCTATACTCTCTTGCACGGGCTGGCCATGATGCTCTGTTCAAGCCTATTGCCCAGGACCGATCATACATTGCTTCTCGTGCAGAGACTGTTCGCCGTG
This sequence comes from Thielaviopsis populi, assembly GCA_017591655.1. Classification (NCBI taxonomy): domain Eukaryota; kingdom Fungi; phylum Ascomycota; class Sordariomycetes; order Microascales; family Ceratocystidaceae; genus Thielaviopsis; species Thielaviopsis populi. The sequence continues at coordinate 19,260 of JADILG010000182.1, read as the reverse complement.
ATGCCAAAGCACAAAACGGTGCTCATGCGCCAGTCGTTGCCATGCACATCCGTCACGGGGATCGTCATCCTCTCGAGTTTCAGTACCACGAATCGTATATCCCGTTGAATACCTTTAGTGACCGCGCCTACGAATTGGCCGACAAGCACTACAACGCCACACGCAACTTCAAAGCCGAAGGAGCTGTTGCCTCTACGGAAGCTCCCACGCCACTCATGGTTATTGCTACTGATGACCCTGTGGTTTTTGACACCGAAGAATTCAAGAATGCCATGCGCGCCCAGGATCACATTCGCCTCGCCAGCAAAACCGCTCCTCAACAGGTTAGCCAGAATCGCATGGCCCTCCACCGCTTTGTCGACGAAACCATTGGATGGGAAGGTGGCTTTTACGCTCCCATGTTCTGGAGTCTTGGTCAACCGCCTAGCGCTACCGGGAAGGTCAGCAATCTGGTTAACAGAGACCCTACAACTCTCAGCCCGTCTCCGGAAACCCTGCGTCTGCGGAACTACCTTGGCCGTGCCTACTTGATGGATCTCTCCGTCTTGGTCGAGTCTGGTGACTACGTCATGTGCACTGTCAGCGCCATGGGTTGCCGCATGCTGGCAGTCATGATGGGCTGGGAAAGGGCTTTCGAGCGCGAGCGCTGGATCAACCTTGACGGCGACTTCACCTGGTCAGGTCTCAACCGCGATCTGGATCTGTGAAGTGGCTCAGTGCCTGCCACTGCGCCATTCTCTTGCTCGCTGCTCATGATTACCATTTTTCCTTTCTATTTTGAGTCTACAAACTCTTCATCATTTGCTTTCAGCGTTGGAATCTTCTGCTTTTTTGCTTGTTCTTTAATCACGCATCATCTACAAACCGGCGTCACTCCGAGGAACGGACCTCATGTTTTGATTTTCTTTTCCTTTGCTTCAATTTTGTCGGCATTTTCATCCGCCAACATCCACTGGCTCTATTTCTTTCGTTTCTGTTTTTATTACACACTTATCTAGACCACGGATGTCTTTGACCACAGGACATTCGCTGATGACACCTCGGCTCATACAGCCTTGACTCACGCTCGTTTTTTGTTTATCTTCCTGGGTTTTTCTATTATTGCATCAAAAATGGCTGCTTTCTTTGTTGAAAGGCTGGATATTCCGGTCCTGGGGCTTTTCTTTTTTTTCTTGTCTTCTTTTGCATCACGGTCGGGCATTTATACCTCACACTCGTTATATCTGTTGTTTGATTTATTTTCTTTTTTTATGGATTCATCTAATTATTATCAGACTTACAAGTCTCTGACACAATCACGTCTCTCGGCCGACTGCCATTTACAATAGGGTCCTAACTCTGACCTTTCTTGACTATCTTTGTCTGTTGCTCATCTTAGGAAACGCCATCATGTACTTTTCTCAGCAAGTATCGACAGGCGCGCCGTGCTTTATATCCATGTTGCCGATATTCAGTTAAGCTTAACTACAACACCCAAGAATACAGCTTCTGGCCCAAGCTTTGAGCTCGCTTGAGAGCCGAAAGGGAAGAAAAAAAGGAAAACAATAGCAAACGAGACAAAAGGGAAGCTGAAGTATCCAAATATGGCCGTTGATGTCTTTCCTTTTGTCTTGCTGATGATTATTTAGCGAGATGTGGTTTGTGGGACGTCGTACAAGAATAGAGGATCACGTGATATAGATTCGCTAATGAGGTTTGTAGGTGAAGCAGCCGCAGGATATACAAACCATGAAAAGTACATGACTGCCATTTCGTCGACATCACAGATAACACAGAAGAAACAGTGAGTGATACACGCAAGGAATATGCAGAAAGGAGGAGCTCCCAGAGATCACCAAGTAAACGACGAGCTACAAAGCACAAGTGAAGTCAAAGAGCTGCATTTATATCTGGACTCGAAACGAGCACGATGGGGGGGGGGGGGGGGGTTTACGTATGAGGACATCAACAAAACGAAGAACTCAAGAACAAACAACAAGACAGCAAATAAACCAAGAAAAAAAAGAAACCCCCGAGAATTGTCAAGAAACGAAAGCGGCAGCATATCAAGAGCGAGACGCAACGCACGAATAGCAACAGAACGACAAAGGAAATGAAAGAAACCAGAGAAAGGACGCAAGCAAGACAAGGCAAGGAAAAAAAAAGAACAAGAAAACACAACAAGTCTTTTTTGCTTTGAGCAGAAATCAGTGCAAGGAAGGCGATCTGGCTGAGCTGTTTGTATATGGAAATAATAAAAAGAAAAAGAAAAAAAAGGAGAAAGTCAGACCAAGTTGGCAGAAGACGGAGGTGTTCGGCGAGATGTTTGGTGCCAACGAGGAATACATCATGGAAACCGTGTTCTTCGTTAAAATAGAGTGTTGTTGGCTGGTGAGAGGGCTTGGGATGTCCAGAAAAGCTGATGGCACTGGATCAGGCTTGAGAAGCAAAGCAAAGAAGAAAACAGAACAAAAGAATAGCATGACAAAATAAACAAAAAGAAAAGGAAAGCCCAGCGAATAGGGAAAACTGGTCTTTGTTGGTGTTTTGAACGGTGGACATAAGATGGCACAGCTCTTTGAGTGACTGGTGTGGCAGGTAGCCAAAGAGACGCATGAGAAAGTTAGATATCAAAAACGAAAATCAAGGCAACGGAGATTTGCAGAAAAGACAAACACCAGCGACGAAAAGAGCAAGGTAGAAGCAGAGAAAACGACCGGCCTACATGGGCGCAATAGGCCCAGACGTGGCTGGCGCACTGACACGGTTGCGCGGGCGAAGATTGATAACCATCTCCAGCTCCCGCAGCATTCCCTTGTTTGCATCTGTACGTTCTCGTATGCTCTGGCGTCTTTCTCTCTCCTCTTTCATCTTGGCGATGCGCTCTTCGCGAGTGAACATGCTGCGCGGCCGAGATGGCGGCATTGCCACAGCCTCAAAGACGTGTTCCAAATCTGCCGATGAGAGGGGAGCCGGGCTTTCGCCAGTCAAAGCTCGAAGAGCATCAAGACGACCACCCTCAGAGGTCGATGAATCGTCATACACAGTAGGGCCACTCAGGGAGCTTGTGGGCGAGAGAAGCATCAGCCCGCTGACTGAGGACAAGCGCTTCTCATTGCGATCAATGCAATGGGCCAGCGCTGATTTTCCTTCCTCCCAAGTCGTAATCAGCTCTTTCAAATCGCTGCCAATCGAATCGTATTGAGACATCAGATGCGGGCCAAGCTCTGAAATGTCGCTCGATTCGTTAAGTGAGTGGTCAGACTCCTCACGGAGCAGGGCAAGCTTAGCTTGAAGACCACGGATACCCGTCGACAGGGAGTTAAGCTTCCGTAGTTGCGAACGCCAACGCTCACGCCCAGGCGTCGACGGGATCTTGGGAGTGGCAGGCATAGGCAGAACTGGAGCGAGTCAGTATTTGATTGAGCAATTAGTACTTGGACTGGAGGCACTCTACTCACATTCATCATCACTGAGAATATTACTCAGGCGATCAAAAGTACTGCGAGTCGTCTCATTCAGAGTACGCAGAGCCTCCACTACAGTCGTCCATCGGAGTAGGTCGTCAGTTTCGCTCTTGACGTCAAGGGCCAATAGTGAGCACAGGAACATCTTGCGAATAGTCTGAAAACGTGCAGCAAGGATCTTGAGTCCTCTCAAAGACTCGCCATCTTCCAGTTCAATGCTCGAGAAGCCCTGCAACGCATCGGACATGTCAAGATCACTGACATCGTAGATGTCGTAGTACTTTTCCAAGTCGAGCTGTTCACAGAACCCCTTCACAACTACTGATGTCTGAATGTATTCCTCCATGACCGTCACGAAAGAGGTCTTCATGGCTTTGCGAAGGCGATTGCACTTGCGTGTCTGCGATTTATCTTCAATACGGCTGATTGGAGGTAAAGGTGTGCTCCTGTCACGTGATTTGTTAGCAATTCAAGTTGTAGTAAAATGCGGAGTCACGATATCATATCACATACAGACGGTAGCCTCTGGACACTAGCTCCACCTCTTGAATGAGCGCTATAGCTGCGCCGCTTGCGCTGTCAAAACTCTGCGCATGAGTGACAAAATTGGAAATTTCAGTGAGAGCTTGATCTCGCCGTAGTCTTAAATACTGCTGCTTAAAGTAGACTGGCGACACGAGTATCACTGCTGTAATGACCAGCACAATCAGAAAGATGCGCCGCTTTGAAATGTTTCCTACACCGCCTGAAGCAAGCCATGGTATTATGAAGGCTATCGCAATGGCTCCGACGACAGGAAGTATGGATGTTTTCACCAGGGCATCGTCATAAGGTGAACTGTCGGAACCGGGGGGATTTGCAGATGACGATTTCGGGACGTATGTAATGCTTTGACCAAGAATCGAATGACCGCTTAGTAGTTGTGAGGCGACAATTGTGTAGCGGAATTTTTCGAGAAAGTTTGCGTTGTCAACGCGATTGATGTGTGCGCTCACAGCCTCCTAGAAAGGGTGTTAGTGATAATGTAGAGGACACCTTTTGCCGTGGATGAATGGCACTGTACACACAGAATATGTAGCTTTGAAGCGACCAAGCGATGAACGTTTATTATTGGGAATGTCGAGCGAAAGCTGCTGGCCAGTATTTTTGCGGCGAAATTGCGGGCGTACTTGGGGCCTCCCGGTGGGTGCAAATCGAGGGCTTGAGTGTGTTGAAGATGGCGACGCAGGCTCGTTGGGAAGGTCACTAGTCTTGAGATCTCCGTCGTGACTACTTTGAGAGTGTCTATCGGAATCGGGAGATGCCCATTCGAAGTTGTCGACTTCACCTTCTTCTATTCGAGAATCAGTACATGTAACGTTCCTAAAGCATTCTCCTCATTTCTTGGGCCTCTTCACAAATCAATCCAAGAGATATTTAAATCGCATACCTCGTAGATAATTCGCGAGCGGGGTCTCTTCATAGACCACACTTTCCATGATTGAAGTTTGTTGGAATTTAAGTTTGTGGCTATGATTCCATTGACTTGGACGATATGAGGACTGCAGAGTACTGGCGATTGGCGTTTTTTCTCGATGCTGAAAGGTGGCGCAGGAAAGTCAAGACCGCGAACTAATTGTCGGTGAAGATTGCGAGAAGCCGTTGGCGTCCTTTCTTGGGATGTGAAGTTGCGTGGGTAGTGTAATGGCTCTTTGCCGAATCGGGACCTGTGGAAGTACGTTTTGGGACAATCAAGTAGAGCGTCGAGGCCTGGTTGGGGCTGTCGTGTGATTTTATCGCGAACGAAGTTGTGTGTGTTGAGTCGCCAGAAGACACAGTGGAGTGGCTGTAGAAAGCGCAACAGTACAGCAACAAGAGCTGCTGGACTGAGACTGAAGTTTGACACTGAAGCCAACGCCGAAAAGCCAGCACAGGGGAATTCGAGAAAGACAAAAAAAAAGTACCTGGCGCAAGAGGAACCTGAGAGGGATTGAACAGATTCTCGGGCTTGCCAAAAGGAATATTCCCCGAGACTTACTGTGTTGACCAAAGGCGTTGTCCGACCTGCCGCTTTGGAGGTCGATCTCGCTTGCTTGAACAGGGGTAGTGTCAAGACAGGAGACAGAAGCTAGGCAAGGAGAAACCAAGCAACGAACCAGACTTGGGGGGACCCTTTGCTGGGAAAGGTGGTGGTAGTGGTGGTGGTATATCGGCTGCAAATCAAGGCAGTAATATTGAAGATGAAGATGATACAACTTGGGAGCCTGGTCTGTTATTGTTGTTGTTGTTGTTACTGTTGCTGGTGGGGATAAGAGGACGCTGATTAAGCTGATTTGTTATTCGAATGAGGCGAAGTACAGGTGTCGTCGTTGTGGTCAAATGGGGAGGGGGCTGATAGGAAATGCTGAGGCTGTTTCGCTGGCCGGGCCTGTTTTCACGTCTCTCTCAACAAGAAAGGGCAGGGCAGAGCTTGCAGAAAGGGTGAAAATAGATGCTGCGCTATGGCGGGATGAATAGAAATATCTTATGTGGGATTGCTTGGAAGAAGGCAATTGGTGCGGGCTTGGATTAACTGGCGGATGTGGGTGAGAGTGAGCCGTGTCAAGCAGGAAATAGAAGCAAACCCCACGATAAATTGTGGGTCAAACACTGTGGCGATGGCGACGATGGTGATGACGATGATGATACGATAGAAAGTGATGGTAACAAGATGCTTGCCCACGATGCTAGTGCTGTGTGATGCTGGTGATGGAACTAGAAGTGTGCAAGGCTGAATCTCAATAGGGCAGCCTTGCCAGTAGAAAATCCAGTAAAAGCAGAAAGGTGGCTTTTTGGGTGGAAGAGGGCAGTTGCCTCATCCGAAGACCTGCTCTTGCCCTCGTTGGTGCCTTCCTTGTACGGTCTTGGAGGTCACCGGCCAGCTCTCGCGCCACAAGACCACAAGATCACAAGACTCGGCAGTCTGGTAGGCCAGAGCTTCCCCTCCTACATTATTCCCTCTGATATTTCGTAACTGAGAGAAGCAGTCTGGCGTTGCGCTGAAGCACTCTCTTTTTTGCTGCTTACCCGAGCCACTCTAGGCTCACAAACCTGATCATGCCTCGCCTGTCTACGCCGCTCATGTTTCGTTTGGTGTATCAGGACGTTCACTACAGCGGCTGCTGATTGACTGATCGGACTGATCGGACTGGCGGGTTATTTGTTTGTTTGTTTGTTTGTTTGCTTCTTTGTTTCCACTGCAGAATGCAGCTTCACGTCACATGTTCCATTTCTCTTTGTTCCTCTATTTCGTCTGTACATACACACAAACCACGTGTGACAGGAAACATGGCCACGGAACTCGTTAGTGGCATTCCTCGCTTTGACCTGACTGAATATTGTTCTGTTCCTGACAGAACCGACACTTTGCTGTGTTCGTTTTGCCCTATGGGCGCATTTTTTGTTTCCCTTGCAGCAGCGCCAGTCTTTTCCCCCCCCCTGACCACGTCTGCCGTCCATGCTGAATTTCTCGCTTTGTGTTTTGTTGGTCGTCTTGTCGAATATGAGCCATGCTTGTGGCCAGGCCCGTCCCCTTATTACAGTGCCCGCCTAAACCACAGCCCATCGCTACAGCCCGTCGCTACAGCCAGCGTCACGCCCCCCCTTCCCTAATGTCTTCTCTTTGTCATATTCTTGGTGTAATCCAATGGCTGTTCACAAACTTAGGCGTCTTCATGCGGTACCCGAGCACAAAACGCACCGGGCAGTACGTGCCATATTCTTGCTTCAAATATAGATGTCGATAGGGGCATTTCTTCTCGGCTTCCAGGGCCTTTGAATCCCGCTGACCTCCGAAGTTGATGCATAACGAGCCGGTGTTTACCCGACATAGACGCCACATCTTCAAATAACATCCCATGTTTACCCGCCACACGCCACACTACAGGTGACAAGGCAATCATAACAGCTGCCACGGCCGTCACGGCCGCCAAGCCCCAGCACTTGTGGAACAGCTGTGATATGGACAACTTGAAGCTATCGCCATCCCGCTCGATAGCTCTCTGCATAGTTTCCAGCTCGTGCCAGCCTATCGCTACTACACAACCACCCGCTCCTCCAAATTAGCCAATATGTCTACAACCGAGAAGCAGCTTCAACTAAGCCCCGTTGTGCCTGAGGCTGTCATGCACAATGCCAAGGTATGTCTCGATTGCTTCTCAATGGAGCGGCCAGTCCGCCATCATCATGCAGCTCAATCTCAATCTAACACGACCCCATCTCGACTTGTCACAATAGGCCCTTTCTAACTTGCAGAGCTTGACTGCCTCCCTCTTCGGCGTCTCGGCCGGCATCCTCGGCCTCGAATCCTACGCCGGCTTTCTCTTCTACGTCGCCCTAACCGTTGCAACATCGCTGCTGTTCTACTTCCTGCGTGTGGCGCCGTCGTCCATTGCTTCTGGACACAAGCCCTTTGATACGAGCAGATACTTCCGAGGTGCAGTAGACTTTTGGGCCGGAGGCTTGATAAATGGCTTCCCGGGCTTTATCTTGACATGGACGCTCTTCTACGGCATGGTGAGAGCGTAGTTCACGTCGCCTATCACGACTGTTCTGCGATGTAGATCTCTGTCTCTTGTCAATTCTGCACGCAAAGTTATACGAGACGTGGGTTGTTATTTCTTGCTTTCGTGTTCAGTTGGCGTTGGCTGGCGTTTGGGTCATAGGATAATGATATCTGATTCTTTTACTACCGTGCGAATGGACGGCCTTGGCCTTCTGCACGTCACATTACGATGTTTGTTGCTCTACGTACGATCGCAGCATTTGTTCACCAACATCAAATCCTGCATCATTTCTAGTGTTTTGGGGAGAAACCATGCAAAATGGAAATCATCCTAATATATTTGTTTGCAATGTGCATGTGATTACGGCGAACATCTCGCCGGAGTATTGTGTCTCTAAAGTCAAGTTACATTATGGCGTATTCAAACGCCGGCCTTCCATTCTTCCATCAGCCAGTCTGCGCGCACTGCGCTGACCTTTTTGGCGTAGTTCTTCTGCGTAAACACGTTTTCTAGAAACATGATAGCCTCGACCTTTCTGCCGTGAAGCACACTGGCTGGGTGGATAGCGACAGTCTGCTTTCCCACCACAGTCTGGTAGCTGGCATCTGGATGCAGCATGGCCGTGCGAGACACAAAGCCCTTGAGGAAGCATCGCAGAATGCTATCGGCGCTCTCGGGCGACGGCGGCACAAACGGCTGTGGGTCGGCAGGCGGGGCCTCCTTCAACAGCTTCATCTTCAACGCGAGGCCACGGAGCTGCTTGCGGATTTTCATGGCTTGGCGCATGTTGCGCATGTTGATGCGGCGCTGCTGGCACCACGTTGTCCGGTCGGTATTTTCTGATGCGTACAGTTGCATGGTTGTCAGAAGCGTAATAAGATCGCCTTCTCTGCGGAAGAGCTGCTTGCGCATTTCTTCAACCTCTTCGCGCACCTCCTCGGTTTGGATGTGTTGGAAGATATCCTCGCCAGACGTGATGCACGATATGATGTCGATAATATCCAGCACACAGTCAAACTCCGGCTTGGCCGCGTTGAGAAGGACCACGCCGAATGTAGGGGACACAGGAAGCTTGGATATTTTACGGCCATCCTCGGTAATCTGGCCAGTCTTGTCGATGGCCCCAATCAGGCAAAGCTGCACCAGAGCGTGTTCCAGTGCTTCAACGTCAGGCATGTCAATCAAAGGGAACGCCTGGATGTCGTCAATACCGTAGGCCTTCATGGTCAAGATGGCTGTCATCAGGTCCGTTCTCAAAATCTCAGGGAGATCGCGCTCTTCAAGGGAGTCAAAGGTCTCTTGAGTGTACAATCGGAAGCACTTGCCGGGGCCCTCACGGCCAGCACGACCAGCTCTTTGAATGGCCGAGGACATGGAAATAGGCTTGGCAAGAAGCGATTCCATTCCCAGGCGTGTGCGGAACTGCTTCACCTTGGCCTTTCCACAATCAATCACGTACCGGACACCAGGCACGGTGACCGAGGTTTCGGCAATGTTGGTGGCTAAAACAACCTTCCTGGTGAACTTTTCCTTGAGAGGCTGGAACGCGGCATGCTGGGCCTCCATCGACATTTGACCAAAGAGCGGGAAGGCTTTGATACGAGGCACATTGGGTGCCAGGGTTACGCTGTATTCCTCAATCAGCTTCACTGCGGCTTCAATATCTTCTTGTCCGGTCATGAAGGCTAGAATGTCTCCGGGAAAGGGCTCCTCGGTGTGGACCTTGAAAACAGTCTTCAGCAGCTGGTCCTGAAGATCGATCACTGGGCGAGATGTGTGCACCAGGTCCACGGGGAACTGGCGGCCCTTGACATGTAGCACTTCGACCTTTTTCCGCTTGTGGCTTTCTTCCGCCTTTGGCTTGTGCTTGCCATCCTTCCCCTGTGCTTGTGTTTGAGACTCTTCAGTTGGTGCGTCTTCAGAGAAAAACGCCTTCATTTCATCAACATCCGCAGTGGCGCTCATGATAACAACTTTAAGCGGCACGCCACCACGATGTTCTATGCCCTCGGTACGGATCTTCTTGAGGAAGCCAGACAAAAGATCGACATCAACGCTTCTCTCATGAATTTCGTCAACAATCACAGCGCTATACTGCCTCAGGTACGGATCCTGCAGTAGCTCCTGCAGCAGCATACCCTCTGTCAAGAACTTGATGCGCGTCCCCTTTGGCACGTTGTGATCAAAACGAACCGAGTAACCGACCAGTCCCTCTGGCCGCCCAAGAGGAGACCCCGCCTCCTGAGCCACACGGTGCGCTAAGGTTGTAGCAGCAACACGTCTGGGTTGCGTCACGGCAATCACGCCGCCAACGTTGACGGGCTCTGGCAAGTTCGGCACCCGAGCCTTGCGCCGTTTACACCACGGCTCCTGGTACAGGAATTGCGGGATCTGTGTTGACTTTCCCGAGCCCGTCTCACCCACAACAACGAGCGTATCGCTGTGCTCCAGAGCCTCGCGGATGGTGTTTCGGTACGCCCAGATAGGCAGTTTCTGTCGAGTTTTGAGCAGCACTGGATTCTCCTTCCAGCGGCTGTCGCACGGAGTGCCTTTGCCGTAGGTCCCCCGGCCTGATCGGTTTTGGAAGGAGTCCCGTATGTTCTTGCGGTGTGAGAACTCGGGGGAGTTGGATGTTTGGGGCTCGGTGTCGTTGCTGGGGACCGCAGCAGGTTTCGGTGTCGCTTCGGGCTCAGGTTCGGGCTTTTTGCGTTTCGGCGGTTCGTCTAAAAGAGCCGCCAAGGAAAGAGGCTTGCCTCCAAGCATAAACACATTAGGGTCATGAGACTTCTTCTTTCTCTTGCGCGGCGGTTCGGGGCTCATGATTGAGCGGGTTGGGATATGCGGTGATGGCCTGATAAAAGCTTGGATAGTGTGGAGTTTAAGAACTCTGTTGATGAGATATTCAAACAGCAGCGAGTCCGGATTAACGTAGATGAATTGCCCACAGTATAACTTGAGGCGCAATCGTGAAATCAAAGTGTTGAATATATCGCGATATTCCAGCCAAGTTTTGCGTTGCAGCGTTGTGCCCACCACAAAAGAAAATATTGCCATACCAGAATTCTGCCGGTCGTAGCTTCATTGCGCTTCACACCGCCTTTAAAAAAGACGGGTAACCCTGGTATCAGAGCGTAGTAAGGGTTAGGTATATTGCATGATAGTCTATGTAGCGTCCAACGACATGCAAAGTTCAATGCCTGTCAGTGGCGGAGAATGAAGTGCGGAGCAAAATCAATTAAGACGTATACCAATAATAAACAATGAAAGAGACATCCAAGACAAAAGGGCTGGCTGTATGGCCATACAGAGCAAAGACGACAAAACTCGTCCTTGAAAATATCACTGGCCCATCTTCTGCCGCAGACGATGGTTCGTGTCCTGGAGAGTTCCGATGGCGTTGTCGGTCTAAAGGGAGCCGCCGGGGCTTGTTAGCAAAGCAGTTGGCATTGGGGAAGAGGAGAGGGGGGGGGGGGGGGGGAATGGGGGGGGGGGGGGGGGGAAAAAAAGGGGGGGGGGGGGGGGGAAAGGGGGGGGGGGGGGGGGGGGGAGGAATAGACAGAAAAGTCTGGCAGTAGAAATATACCTTTTCGGTGAGGCCGGGCAACCGCTGGTTAGACTGTTCAAGCTGGAAGCCAATAGCCTTTGCGCGCATGTTGATAACACCGACCGAACGTTCAACCACGTCCATCTTGTCATCAAACTCGTTCTCCAGGGCGTCGTTTTCAGCCTGGAAACCGTCGTCGTCAAAGTCAAAGGCCAGCTTGTTTTTGCCGTTGTTGCGCTCAAAGGTGGATCTGGATTTAGCCTGGCTGTCCATGGCGCTCTGGAAGGCCCGCTGTCTCTCGTGTCTGGCGTTGCGGGTTTCGTCTTCAGTCTGTCGTGCTAACAGGTCACGCTCGGTCTTTTCGGCAATTTCACGCTCCCGCTTGCCGCGCGTGCGGAAGTTGAACATGTTATCGGCCGTAGACAAATCCTTGACAGCGGCCTTAGCCTGGCGGGTTTTGGCGTTGGCGATATCCATGTTTCTCTCATAGTTGTCCAGACTAGCCTCCTGCCGATCTATGCGCTGGGAGATATCGTCGGATTGCATTTCAATGTTGGCCGTCAGTTGGATGATGCGGTCAAGAGTATTGTTGGTCTGCGCCTTCTCCTCGAGGAACTGGTTCGCGACGTCTTTGTACTCGCGGTCATCGGGGTCTTCCTCTTGGGTGAGATCAAAGTATCGTCCGCGGGGCTGCTGCTGTTGCTGCTGCATGTCATTCGGGTTGCCAGCGTTGGCATAGGGGTTCTGGGGATCGAGGGGCGCGGCATTTGTGGCGTACGGATTGCTTTGAAAGCCGCCGTAGTTGCTGCCGATAGGCTTAGCGCCCTCCATCAGGCGAGCATGGTTGACGTCTTGCGCATGGTCAGGAGCGCGGGGGTTACCATACGAGCCCTGGGTGCGGGAAGCGTTGCTTTGGTAGCCACCGGCAGCAGTTCCATACTGATTCGAGCCGTATCCCGACGAAGCTCCGTATGTGGTAGAGGTGTACTGCTGTTGCTGCTGCTGCTGAGGCGCTACGCCTCCATAGCCGTTGTTTCTCGGAGGGGCCGGCTGGCCGCCCATGGGACGAGATGGGTTAGGGTCTTGGGTTCTGTATGAGGGCGCCGCGGAAGTGGTGCTGGCGATGGAGGGGGCATAGTTGCTTTTCGGCGCGGCAGCATAGGGGTTTTCGGCGGGGGCGGAAGAGCCCTTGTCCTTATCGCTCTTCTTGAACAGCTTGCGCATTTTGGTAAAAACGAGGGAGTGTGGATGAATGTAAGGATATGGGCGACGATAATGCTGGATTAGAAGTATATATTAGAGACGGACCAACAAGCAAAGCGACGGGGTAAGCATACGACACGTTATAAAGAAAGGAGAGCAGGAGAAGGGGAAAGGGAATGAAACCCAGTCCAGCGAGCTAGGAAGTGTACGAACCAGAAAGGGTGCCTTTAGCCTTTTAGCCTTGAACTACAAGCTGGCTGTGCTTAGTGAGGGACAGCGAGGGTCGGATCAAGTAATTTGATGTGCGGAAAAGAAATAAATAACAGAAAGAAAATGAGAATAGTCGACAGGCTGTGGGTTGCTTTTAAAACGATGCAGCCGGCTGCATATTAAATGACGAGCGATGGTACGTATGTGTGTATGTGTGTGTGTGTGCCGATGCAATATGAATATGTGTACTGTACTGGTCTGGACTTGCACTCGTTTGAATGGCTGTGCTCTGATACAGTTAGCTTGGAAACGAAGAGGAGGAGTCGCTTGGAGAAGGCAAATGTCAGAAGTTGGTTTCGAAGAGAGACGCCTGGATTTGGTGCCGAGCGCTGTGCGCTTGAGGCCCTCAGGTGGCATAATAGGGTTAGGGTCGGACACACTGCATCACGAAGCTGTACATGCGGTACTTTACTTGTTTTACCCTCAGAGCGAGCGTGACCATTCTCCGCTGGCCAGGTGCTGCCTTTCTCACTTGTGTTGAGTATTTGTAAGTTGTCCTGTCCGGCAACAGGCAAGAGGGTGCGTCTGCTCCTTCCAAGATTTCCCTCTCCTGCCGTATACAAGCCGTTGCGCTCTTTCCTCCAACAGAAGCTCCCACGTGATTGAATTCTCGGGGTGAAAAGTCTTCACACTTTCACTTTCAACTCTTTATGCTTCTTGTTCCCTTTCAACTCTCATCCTATCATCACCATCTCGTCAACGCCCAGCTTCAGTTTCAGTATCGCTATTTTGCCTTCATTCGCATCATCATATCAGGCGCCCCCCCACCCCCCCCCATGCCTATTATTGCCCTGCTTCTGTCTCCTGATTGGCTGAACCAACCCACTTTCGCCGGTGCGTCACAAGGGCCCCCCTAGACCGACAACACCTCATCACCGGCCGAATAAGCTACCGCTCGACTCACATTTCCAGACCATCTCGATTAAGACTTGAGACTTGGACTACATACATGCATTAGATTTCTGGCCCGATTCGGCTCCGCATCTATACTCGCTGTGTCTCTCGCTCTTTCGTCCGTGAAACTATAAACTGATCTGCTTTACCGAATCTGCTATTCACATCGTCTTTTGCTGCCCGTGTCCATCTTTCTTCTTCGCATCGAATGGCATACTGTGTTGACTGCACCGGTTGGCATTCGTTCGTCTTCTTTACCGCCAGAAAAAAAATGATAACATGCATACAAAAACCTACTGTTGACCGCTTAAAGCATTCTTTACACTCATCATACTTACACTCAATTCGTCAAGCGCTTGTTCAGGTACTCTTTTGATTATCCTACGATTATACATACTCAAAATCTCCATTTGATTCCGCTTGGTACCGTTTCGTTTTCCGCCATGGCCTCCATTTTCAACTGCGAGACAGACGAGACCCGCGTGTCATCGCCGTGGCTTGCATTGTCGGGCTCATCTCCTTCTCGGAGCCAAAGCCAGACACCTACCACCACCCCTCCCATCGACATCGCCAGCGATGGCTGCTCCAATAGCGTACAGCCTGATTTGCTGTCAGATTACAGCATCACAAAGCTAGAAGCCGAGCCTCAGATGGGTCCTACTGAATATAAGCTGCATTTGCTGCTTCGGCCCCGGCGCCAGTTCAGGTCTATGAGCACATCCCAGAACAAGTCAACATACGTTAAGCTCAAAGACGGAACTTGCACTCCAGCCCTTGCAGCTTCCAATCAAAGTCGACAGGACAGACTGCAGCACCTGACAACCCAGCTGCTATGGAGAATGCAACAGTCCTCGCCTCAGCACACCGGTACATCGCAGGATACTGTGGTTCCTCAACTACCGGGCGACGGCACGGATCTTGATGCTGTGGCTGTGCCTGTCAAGCTGCCTCCAGGTCTGGAAGAATCACGAGGTGCACTGTACGAGATTGGTGTCTCTGACGATGGGACACTAGTTGGACTGACAAGTGATGAAATGGACGAGAGTATCAAAACTCTGCGAGTCATGGCTGCTAGTCTTGGCTGCAAGGTTGAAATCTTGCGCATGATAATTGTGGGCGAAGGCGAGTGGAATGACCTAGCACAGCCAAATTTAACTATCCATGGCAGTCTTTGGGTCGCCGAGGCCTTTGTCACGCCCGGGCTCAAAAACGGCGTGAAACGCTGCCTATCATGGGGCAGTGACTCTGACGCCCATGGGTTTTCATCTACCGACCAGCTTCGTGTTACTCTCACGGGCCCAACCGCCTCTGGAAAATCAACCTTGCTCGGCACTCTGACGACAGGCACCCTTGACAATGGACGTGGCATGAGCCGACAAAGTCTCCTAAAACACCGTCACGAGGTGGAGTCGGGAATGACTAGTTCAGTTGCTCAGGAGCTAATTGGCTACAACAAAGGGACCATTGTCAATTATCAAAGCCACTATAACGATATGTCATGGAGTGAAATTCACGAGCTTTCCAAGGAGGGCCGTCTTGTGTTTGTCTCTGACTCGGCCGGCCACCCCCGGTACAGACGCACGACTCTTCGGGGTATTATTGGATGGGCGCCACATTGGACTGTTCTTTGTGTGGCCGCTAATGACGGGGAGTCATCATCCCCTTTGCCTTTATCAGAAGATGGCCAAGGCGACCCCGATCTTGCGCTGGCCCATACTGTTCTCTGCCTTGAGCTCCGATCGCCACTGGCAGTTGTTATTACGAAGTTGGACAAGGCAACCAAGGCCAGTCTTCACCGCACACTTGGGAAAATTCTCACAACAATCAAGGCTACCGGGCGAATACCGAAAATTATCCAACCGAACCAGGCTTGCCACACAACTCTCGCCCATATTCCGGACTCTGACGATGCCAAGGTCAAGAGAATTACCGATACAATTACGTCTAACAACGATTTTACGCGGGTTATTCCCATCTTGCTGACCAGTGCCGTCAAAGGCCAGGGCATTGGCATGATGCATTCCCTTTTGAAAAATCTCCCGATACCTGCTCCGCCAACAGCAAACGACTACGTAGGCGATGCACTCAACCCCAAGCAACCTGCCAGTGTTTTTCACATTGATGACGTCTTCAACGTGCCGGTTGTGCACACCACCAGACCCGATTGCTTGGGCGACCAGCATGCTGGTAGCGGCATAGTGGTATCGGGATATCTCCGGTTTGGCGTTTTACAGGTCAACGATGAAATAGTAATCGGACCCTTTCCACCGGAAGACGACGCGAAAAAGGCACAGCGTCCTCAAGATCAACCGCCTGGCAGCGATATGGGCATCTCAATTTCTCACCGGGCATCTTCCGAACCTGCGAAACTGGTTTTGAGCAATGCGGTGCTAGCTTCCCAAGTTGAAAGCAAATGGAACACGGCCCGGATTGTCAGTATACGCAATCTACGGCTCCCCGTGTCAAAATTACAAGTCGGACAAGTGGGCACGATTGGACTTGTAGTGTCGCCGTCGCCCAAGATCCAGCCAGCCGACGACCGGCTGGGGGCAAAAAGCAAGGGGTCGAGTGTCCGCCGCGGAATGATACTGGCTGTGCTGTCAAAGCATATGTTGGACTCAGGGTTGTCACCGCAGGCCGCTAGTTCCATCACGGTACAAGTGGAACATCTTAGTATAGAGCGTTTCCAAGTTGGCACACTAGTCAACGTATACGCCGCTTGTGTACGCTCAGCAGCGCGCATCTGCTCTGTGTCAAGGGTGTGTACAGACCGAGATGCATTGGCTGGCAATGCCAACACTAGCGGCGATGAGGGGCTGTTCGGGATGGAGGCC
Source organism: Thielaviopsis populi (assembly GCA_017591655.1). Lineage (NCBI taxonomy): Eukaryota > Fungi > Ascomycota > Sordariomycetes > Microascales > Ceratocystidaceae > Thielaviopsis > Thielaviopsis populi. The sequence goes on along the minus strand of JADILG010000182.1, from coordinate 2,546 downwards.
GATACTGAGAAAGCCCCAGGCCCAGACAAGGTTGAGGTGACGCTTGATTTGATCTCATGTCGGGAGTGGATTGAAATGGGCTCGCAGGTGATGATCTTGGAGAGCGGGTCAAAGAATAAGACAGGACTCGAAGGCTTGTCTGGGAAGGTTGTGAAAAGTACAGAATGAGATGCGGGAGGGGGGCGAGCCATGGAGGCAACAGGCAACAGCTTGACCTCACTTTGTTTGCTTTCGTGTTTCACCGCTGGCTGGGTGAATATTTATAGCGCAGCGTGTATGGGTGTGACTACTAACTCCTGGAGATACTGATAACGGCGACTCTCTCTATTCACTCTATTCGGCCCTGTCACTTCCTCTCACTCTAAGCTGTTAGGATCCGGAGATGCCGTTCAACAGCCTCTGCCATATCGAAGTGTCCAACATCTCTGCTAATCCCTTCTATAGCCTCCTCTGCCATTTCTAAATCGACGACCCTCGAATAATACGCCTGTCCATAGCGAGGAAGCGCGTCCTCTGCGCCCATTAGCTGGTCATCAAGGGCTATCCAGCGCCGATGCTCCAGCTCCAGTAGTTCCAAGCATGCTCTTGCGCATGCTCTGCGCTCAAGACCAGCCAGCTGATCCTCAGCAGCGCAGGCAGTCTCTGCCATCTCGACAGCGAGACTCCGGATTCGCAGTGCGATTATCGCGTCCATCTCTTCAGCCAGGCTTTCCTCTATGCACGAACCTCGGAAGCGGTCGAGCATTTTCAGCCCACCCGAGACGTCCCCGCTAACATGCAGTGCATCGCAAACAAGCCTCAGCGCCTGTCGTGCCAGGGGACTGCGAGGTCCAAAGCGGCGGCGGCACATATGATACGTCTTGGAGATCTCGGCGACCACAGCAGCCGCTGCATCCGGGGCCGCGCCGTCAGCACCGTGGCTCTTTTTTTCGGCTTCCATCTTCAACAGTGCCAGCTCTGCCAGCGTGATTTGTATGCGCAGTATTTCGGCATCACCCTCGACAGCAAGATCTCTGGTGAGGCGCACTGCTCGCTTGAGCCTCTCGGTGCCCTGCGCAACGCCGTGGCCGCTCTGGGCTTCAATGATGGCTATTCTCCGATACACTGTGAGCGTTGGCCCGCTTAGCTCCACAGCACAGCGCTCTACGGCCCGAAGGGCCATGTGCCCGACTTCCAATGCAGCTTCATAGTCACGTGATAGCGCATATGCGTAGGCAATGTCTAAGAGTACCGCTACATCGGCATCGGTAGTAGATGATACATCACGGTTGTTTGTGGTGACAGCAGCAGCACGAATACTTGAAATGTCCAGATCACCATTGTCAACGACAGACCTTTTGTCTCCAGCGAGGAGCCGCGCGCAGACCTCCTTTGCGCAAAGGGCCAGGACTAGCTTGTGTGGCGGTCCCGAGTGTTTTCCGGCCTCTACCGCTCTCTGTCTCGCCTCCTCGCACACATAGGCCGCCTCAGCGGGGCGATTGGCCTGTACTAGTACATCGGCATACAACAAAGACGCCTGCAGTGCCATGTCCAAGCACTTTGGCTCGCTATTCAGCCCAGAGTCTTCGTACAGAATAGCCAGCGCATCGGGCATCTCAGCGGCGGCAAAGGACGCAAAGCCACAGGCAGCAAAGAGACGCGCGCGCACAATGGACTGCACGGCCGAGTCGCGGTCGGAGTATTCGGTGTAAGCGCCGCGCTTGAAGAGCTCCGCCGTGTGCCGTTGCAGCGCGTAGCAGTGCGGCAGCCAGCGCTGGGCGAGGAAGAAAGGGAACTGCGCCGGCACGGAGAGCGAATAGTGCAGGATGGCGCTGGCGGCCCATAGGCCCTCTTGCAGCTGCGAGCTCCCCATGTAGAAACGCACGTGCCACTGCATGTCGGCAGCGATGGAGAACCAAGTCAGCGGGGAAGGCCAGTTTGGCGCTGGCTGCTGTTCGGCGGTGAGGAGGCCCAGATCTGCAAGAGCGGTGAAGGCGGCGGTGCATGATTCCAGGGGTGTGTGGGTGGAGGAGGGGACGGCAGCGCTGTGCTGGGCGTGTTCATCAAGCTGCAGGCCGAACAAGGCCATGGGGAAGTTGGTTCCCGTGAGGCTTATGTGGCCTGCAGTCACGCCGCGGCGCACAGCCTCGGACGACCCGGCGAGAGCAATGAGTTCGGGGGCGATATTCTGCGGAGCCAAAAACGCGATGACGTGCAGCAGCCGCATGGCCGTCCGCGCAGACCGGCCGGCTGGGCTATTTTCGCGGGCAGCATTGAGGAGCGAAGAGTAGGCAATCTCTGAGGCCCGGCCGATACAAGATGGCACGATGCCGAGGGGCAGCGTGGATAATGGTGGTGGTGTTGTGGAAAGCGAGGCTTCCGTCGGCAAGGACGGCGCCGGTGTGTCGTGGTGCGACCACAGCGAATCTTTGCGGGACTCGGATGATGCGAGCTTTTTTTCAAGCTCCGCTGATGTGTCTGTGTGCCTTGGGGCTTTGGCTAGGCGCATGTCAGCTTACAAATGGCACAGCAGACTCTGTTTTACACCGACGAGATGGAAGGGGGGT
>JADILG010000181.1:0-33719 GCA_017591655.1 Thielaviopsis populi | reverse complement strand
CCCCCCCCCTCCCCCCCGGAAACCTGAAGTTGATTCTTGGCTGAAGAACGTCCAAACAACCAATGGCCTTGCTAACTCCGCTACTCTTACAGACATCAAGCTTCTGGCTCGCCAGGTCGTTACGTACTCTGAGCACCGTACTGAGCTCGCTACCTACGTCGAGAACCGCATGCGCGCCATCGCCCCCAACCTGACCGCTCTGGTTGGCTACCTGGTCGGTGCTAAGCTGATCGCCCACACTGGTTCTCTGATGAACCTTTCCAAGTCTGCTGCCTCGACAATCCAAATTCTGGGTGCTGAGAAGGCCCTGTTCCGCGCCCTCAAAACCAAGCACAACACGCCCAAGTACGGTCTCCTATACAACTCTTCGCTGGTTGGCCAGGCTTCCATGAAGTACAAGGGTAAGATTGCCCGTATGCTTGCGGCTAAGACCGCTCTGGGTCTTCGTGTTGATGCCATGAAGGCCACCAAGATGAACGAGGATGGTGAGGAGGTCATTGACGAGGAGTACGAGCTGGACGAGGAGGAGCGTGCCTTCTTCGGTCTTAACTTGCGTACCAAGCTGGAGAACAAGCTGCGCTCCCTGGAGGGCAAGCCCCTTCTTCCCAAGGGCGTCAACGTCGGCCCCGACGGCCAGGTTCTGCAGCCCGGCGAGTTCACGGTCCGTGAGAAGCGCGCCTACAACCAGGACGTCGACGCCGTTGCCGAGACGCCCAAGAAGCCTCTTATCCAGGAGGTCGAGGATACCCCCATGGGTGACGGTGAATCGGACTCTGAGTCTGAGGACAAGCCCAAGAAGCTGAGCGATGAGGAGTACGAGCGCCTTGCTGAGCAGGCTGGTATCTCAGTGTCCAAGTTCAAGCGCAAGTACGAGCGCGGCGATGTCGAGCTGAATGCCGATGGCAGCATCAAGGTGGCCAGCAAGAAGGACAAGAAGAAGGAGAAGAAGGAGGGCGAGTCTTCGAAGCGCAAGCGCGACGAGGAGGCGACGCCTACCAAGACCGAGAAGAAGCACAAGAAGAAGAAGACTTTGAAGGAGTAAGCGGCCGGCCAGCCATTGAAAATCTTTCGTTTTTATTTCTTTCTTGTGTGTTTCTTTTTTTTCTTTTCTTTTTGCGCTACATGTACCAACCTCCGTTTCTGGTTTCATCTGCATATTTCGGGTCTGTTATGGGTTTTGTTTTCTTTCTTCCCTTGTTCGCACTTCTGTTGTTACTGGCTTCTGTGCCTTCATACCTCTCGTCTCGGCGATACTCCCTCCTGCGACTCTCTTCTTTTTCCTCCTCCTCCATCTTGCTTCTATTCACCCTGGCGTTCCGCACGGAAGCATGTACCAGCGCACGCATGTCTTCTTTCTCTTTCTCGCGAAAGAGCGATGGTACTAGCTAAGCAATAGGAAAGACAGTCTGCATAGAACGTGCGGTACTGGTCGTTCTGTGCAAGAAGAGATGGAAGCCGTCAACTAGCACTGACTGAGCTGGGGGGAGTGTTACCTTGGGCCTCATCTTTTGCTGAAGGCTGCCCTCTCACGGTGTTTGTGGCTTGATCTGGTTGTTTTATGTCTTTCGTTCTGGCGTACGATTGGGTGTTTGCAAGTTTGTGTCTATCTAAAGAGATATTTTTCTTCATCAAAATGTTTTTTTTTCGTTATCATGATATTATTGTTCTTGGTATATGGCGACGGTCTATACGGACAAGACCGTCATCTGTGACTGATCAACCGCGTTCACGACTCCCTCCTCTCCTCATTATTCTACATATGCTCTACAATATGCGAATTCACTGCCCTCTGAAGCCCATCCGACGCGCCCCCAAACTCAGAGAACCCTCCTTCGTAGCTACGAGCACTCGGCTCGCCCCCTCCCGGCACCAGCGTAGTGGGAGCGGGCGGCATCGTCTGATTTGCAGCTGGCAGGAAGATGACTTTGCTGTTGGCCGACTTGGCCATGGCCTGCATGGCTTCCAGGTACCGTATCTGCATCGCTGGTGCTGATGACAAGATGTCGGCAGCCTGGCGCATCAGCTTGGCCGATTCGACCTCAGCCTTGGCAGCAATAATCTTGCTCTCGCCAATGCGCTTGCTCTGGGCCGCCATTGACAGCGACTCCTGCAGGTCCTGGCTGAAGATGATGTCTTTGACGAGCATGCTTTCGACCTGCACGCCCCAGCCGGCCGCTACGTCTTCGATGATCTCGCCGATGCTCTGGGCTATCTCTTCGCGGCGCTCGATGACATCTTGCAACACGCGGGCGCCGATGACGTGGCGTAGCGTAGTCTGAGTGCGCTCTATAAGGGCTTGGCGGACATTAGAAACGCCAAAGGCTGCCTTGTGCGGAGCAACAATGTGATAGTAGATGACGGAGGTTAGGGTTAAGGTGACATTGTCTTTGGTCATACAAGTCTGTTGTGGAACCTCAACGATCTGGATCTTGACATCAACCTGGATGAGCTTCTCGCTGAGCGGGTTGATCTTGACCAGGCCGGGATCGACAGCTTTGTGGAGTTTGCCAAACTTGGTGACAAGACCGACATTGCCCTGTACCACGTTTTTGTACGGGTTGGGGCAGATGATGCAGCATGGTATAGCACCACAGGTACCGATGAAAGAGCCGCAGGAGTCGACTGCGCAGGGCCGCATGTTAGTCACTAAGCACGAAACAGAAGACAAGAGAGGGATACTGCCGCTGCAGCCAGCTTACTCATGAGCCCATACCAGCCCTTTGGGTTTGCATCGTTTGCAACATCAGCCGCGTAGCTCTGCTGCAGATCCTGCATCCGTGGAGGCCGAACCTCCATGGGCTGCTGGGGACGGAAGCCGACGGCGAGGGGCGCTTCGTCGGAGCCTGAGACCTGGGAGGGCGGGACTGGAAGATCGTGTTTGGTTGTTGATGAGGCCATGATGCGTAGGAATCATGGTAGACGGATCTGTCCTGAAGAAAACGGTTAAACGGTCTTGGCAGTCTTGGTAAATGTGATGAAGAATATAGTCGTATGCAAGAAACCTCGCTATTGCGCCCTCCAAAGCGCAGTGCCGGCCGGCATCCTTATGTATAAATATATTGGGAGCACGCATGGTCTCCAAGTCCCGGAAGAACGCTGCCAGTTTTCCATGTTTTGCGTGTGGCGTGTGACACTTTGAGTGTGGACATGAGCAACAATGTCAAATGCCTGCTACTCCAAATGATTCCGGCCTATGAGGGCTCTGGAGTCTCTGCGGTCTCTCTGCATTCAGCTAGCTTTTGTGGCTTTGTTGTCTTACACAGCACATCTTTTCCTGGATCAAAAAAAAGAAAAGAAAAGAAAAAAGAAGAAAAAAGAAGAAAAAAGAAAAGTACCTCGCAACACTGCCCACATGGTTTCAGCATGTAACTTCCCTAGGGAGGCCTCAGCAGGCTAGTGCAGTAGAGATGTATGGGATGTTGTTGTGTTGCATTCGTATTACACCTGATAAGCCATGCATGATAATAGTGATGTCATGAACGCGACCATTGGGGGGCCGGCTAAATGGCCGCCGCGATGTCAAAGTCATCCATCCGCCTCACTTACCGCAACGACAGTGAGGCTACCGAGTTTGGTCCTCGCAATAAAGAGTCAGAAATCCAGTCGTCCAGCGCAGCGTCTTGTGCTGCCTTCTTCCGCTTTGCCAGCTCAGCCTCCGTTTTCGGCTCCTCTGTCTCACCGTCGCCGTCACCGTTAGCCGTGGCCAGGACAGTCATGGGCGCCCAGTAGTTGGCTTTCCCTGTGGCTGGTCCGTGGCGTAGGTCGAAGCCGGGCGTAAGATTCATCTGTTCCGTGTCTATGGCGGGAAGGCCATCTCCTCCTGGCGCTCGCTCCTCGTGTTCCTGTGCGTAGATCTTGATGCCTCGGAGGTGAGTATCTTTTCCATTTTGGTGGTTCTCTAAAATCACCATCTGGAATACGTAGGAAACGAGGGTATTGCCATCAAGACCGCCTCCGCACCCAAATATCGGCACATCTTGCCAGCCGACGGGCGTCGAGAGCTCGACCGAGGCAAACTCAATGAGTGTGTTTTCGCCTGTGCCAGATTTGAAGACGATTTTGGTTGGTGTGTAGGACTCGTCCTCCTTGTAGTTGACGTGGAATCTGATGGTCCTGATGGAGACTCGTTTGATGAAATATACCGTGAGTTTATGCGGTTGCGGGCCGTCTGATCTGTTGATACAAGCAGACATGTTAGCAATCAAATGGCGCCAGGGTCTGGAAGGAGGAAGGGGAAGAAGGCCTTACTGCCAGAAAAGCTTCAGGTCATCACTGCGAAGCTCTTCAACGCCGTTTCCCTGTTTCTGGCTGCTCACAGTAAAACGGCCCAGATTTGAGATTTCTTTGAGCCCGTGGGAAGCGGGATCTCGAAGCGCTTCCTGATCAAATTCGTCTTCTTCCTCTTCTTCTACTTCTTCTTCTTCTTCTTCCTCCTTCTCTTGATGCATCTCGTCCTCTGCTTCAATATCGACATCACCCCCGTCAACGCTGTTCTCTTCTTGATATTCCTCTTCAATTTCTTCATCTTGCATCTCGTGGGTCTCTTGAATGTTCATATATCTGCCAGCGCCATTTAGTGTCGCAACAGCCGAGGCTGAGAGCGAGGCAGATGGGGATGTGAAGGCGTTGTGCTGCTGAGCCATAGCCATTGCATGCGTGGCCAAGTATGACTCCTCCGCTTCCGCACTGCTATCAGATTCTTCCGAGTCGGCATGATTGTGGTGATGTCTCGCATTCATTTCACGGCTGCCATTATGTGTAGTTGCTAAACAAAGGCAGTTTCAGTGTTAGTTTCAGTCTCAAAGGCAAAAGTGAGGAGCGGGATTACATATATACGACGCCTGGGCTGCATGTCATGTCACTCAGCTCACGTCATGCTATGCAAATGGGCGTTATCGGGATTCAAAGAGAAGCGGGTACCAGCAAATGCAGCCCCGACAGGATGCGTCACGAATGTCGCCCCTTTGGTGATCCTAGCAGTATCATCACATAACCAGACCAGCATCGCACACAAGGCTCCCTTGCCATACACATGTAGACTCACCCCGAAATTGATGGAACAGCCGCCGGGCTGCAGGCCCGGCTGCCAACGAAGCCTCTTCTTGCAGCGTCGCAGCCTCGGTATCTTCGTCCGAGTCCAGTCGTTGGTTGGCTCCAGTCCGTACATTAGAAAAGAGCCCAGAGTGGTCGTATCCCATGTCTTCCTGGTCTATAGGCCGAGCTGCCGCAAGTCGAGATATGAACGACCCCCGAGTGTCAGTTGGGGTGACATTGGCTGCATTGTAAGATGCACGACTGCCAATATCAGTCAGGCTGTTGTCGCTATTGTTGCTGTCTTTGTTGTTGTTTTGGCGACTGGTCGCTCCGCGTGTTGTGGCCCGAGTCACTCGTCTTCTACCAGCTTCCATCTTGCCTCGTGTTAGGGCTTTTGATTATTTCGGGCTTGTGAGTCATGGGCACGGCGATTTGCAAGGGAAGGGGACTCGGGATGCAGTTGTTCGAGCTAAGCAGTGGGAGTTGGCACAGGTTGGACTTATCGTGGCCCTTGGGGTGGCCCTTGGGGACGGCGCGACTTGCAGTTGCCGGGAGAAGGCCAAGCGTGCGCGCGCACTCACGTGATAGACCAGCTCCTGTCATGTCTTTTGTCACGTGATGTAGAGCGCATCATAAGGTGCAGTTGATTGTGGGGCTTACCACACGGAATAAAATCTTTTCAAGTATTGCGAAGGGGTTAGGGTTTGTGGAACACCTTGGCAGCTTTGTAAATGAGAGTGTTTGGCGATGGTTCTGTTGTGGTTTGGTATTTTGCTCGTGAGAGAAAAGAGAAACATTGGATATTTCACCATCCTTTTTTTCTTTTTTTCTTTTTATTTATTCTATTTATTCTATTTATTTTATTTTATTTTGTTTTATTATATTTTTTCACCTTCTCAATGTCGCGAAAAATGACTCGTGTGCTATGGCCTAAGGTGATGTCGTCGTCGGCAAACTGTTACATAAGCTTGTAGGGCTCAGGACTAGTTATCAGGTCTTGGATAGCTCATGACTCAGGTAGTAGGGGTTACACTCCAACTTTATTTTTCGCACCTTTTGTATGATCCTAATTGGTCTTTTTTTACGTCAATTTTCTTGGGGCACCATCGAATGTTTCGATATTTACAGCCATTCTCGAGTGCACAAGGCTTTACAGCGACAATGGGAATGCGCATACCTGATTACAGGAATCCCCCCCCCCCCCAAAAAAAAAAAAAATAAAATAGGTCTGTATTTTTCCCCTGGTGGTAGTGGGTGGGGAACCATAGAATGTTTGAGTATTTAAACCAATTTTCGGGGGACAAGGCTTTTACAGCAAAAAGGGAAAAGGGAAACCCTATTTAAAGGAACCCCCCCCCCCCCCAAAAAAAAAAAAACTTAGTCATGTCTTTATTTTCCCACCTTGCAGTACGGTTGTTGGCCCATATTGGCGAAGAAAGGAACGCCAATCACAAGAGTGGATCGACTGACTCGGTCGCAGAATTTAGCGTGTTGATTGGCCAGGAGTCTGGTGACGTTGTAGGGAGAATCCTAACTGCGCCCTCAAGTTTGGCCAATCTCTTGCACGTCACGTCCTCGGTAGTATTATCATGATTCGTAGATGGAAGCTTGCAGGCCCGGTCTTCTCGAGCGCCCACACACACACTGTTTTTTACCATGAATTTGGCTCTGTGGCATGCGAATATTGTATCTGCGTTTTACGTCTTTCTACGGGCGAGTTCCAGCCCCTCATGTGCTTTGATTGCAGTGGCCAGTAGATTTATACTTTCTATACATGTCTGCTTCAAGCGTTGCCTATGTACTTACTGATCGCCGATGGCCTGGCTGGTCCGGTTTGTACGCATCTACGTCTCTTTTGCGTTTCCCCTCTCTGCTGTGGTCTTGGAACCACATTTACCTTCTTTCCTTATATACTGGCTTACGCCCACTAACGATTACTCATCGCTGCTTTGTTGTATTCTTTTGCGTCTTTCTTTGATTCGTAACTGCCACCTTGACAATGGTTATCTGTTCTATTCCTCCCAACCATCGAGAAGTCCGCTGACGAAGCGTTCTCGCTGTCTTTTATTTATCCCATTCTTGGGGCTCTTGATACCACGGCACATCCACTACTCTCTTCTAGTCTCGACAGCCATCCTCCCATGGGCCGTATCGACCAGGTTGATCCAACCTTTGACAGTTCACGACATCTTGCACAGCCTGGAAATTCGATGGCGCTGCATGAAAAAAAAAATCGAGCTTGGCCAGTCCAAGCCCATTTCCATTCATTTCCGTCCACCACACATACTCACACCACACACATACATATACCGCACCGCTCAACGGCATTCTCTCACCGGTTTGCGTCTCCATTTCCATTCAGCAGCCCGGCTTGTCCAGTTCATTGATGCCCTCTTTGACCTGTACGCAGCATACTGATGCCTTTCTTAGAATCCCAGGGCTTATCTGCCATCAGTCAATGGGTCTCTCTCGACCTCGGCTTTACCTCTACCAAACTCGCCTCTTTCTTTCTGGCGTTGAACATCAGACAACAGTCATAGCTCGTCCGGCGATATCCTTAGTACCGCCAATAATATCCTTGCCTCGATACCGACACGAAATAACCCGAGGCTGTTCAAACACGCCACTCGACTTATGAATCAGAACCTAAGCCTGTCTTGGGCTCACCTTCTACTTCCACGGACACTCGTACGAATGGCCACCATCCACCATTATTACGCACCCTGCTACGCCCACATCCCCTCTCTCCCATTTCTCATCGTCCTCTTGTTTTACTCATCTGCCACCAGTGCCATGCGCGTTTCTTCTGTGTTTGTGTGTTTCTGGTCAAATAGTACTTGTCAGCAAAGATCAACCCGAACCGCCACAATAACCACACGAGCCTCTTCGTCAGGAGCACATTCTGCTAGAGCTCTGGTACACCCCCAAATCCCCTTTCCATCTCATTCGTCACATACTCAACGGGAGAGAGGACACTGTAACATCAAGTCGGCCCTGCTCTCCTACTCCTACAGCCCTATAATTGCGTCTCCAGTCAAGTCCAACTTTCACTGTAGATCATCCCGTACTGTCCAGCCCATACTATCCCGCCCATATTCCGCCTGTCCTTGGAGCTTAGCACTGTCCCCCCCTCCTCTTGTCATTCCAGCTACGCCCCAACGAAAACACTATTTGCACACTTTTTCCCAAATCCTAATCCCCTTCCACCACGCGATACTGATTTAAGTTTGTGTGTTTTGGCATTAAGCTGGATGCATAGAATCTTGATTGATTCTCTTTAGCACTGTTCTGCCTCTGTCGATTATCCCCCCCCCCTTTACCAACTTGCTTTTTTGATTCTCTTCGTTGCCACACGCGTAGTGTCTTCTACTGATGCTTTTTCGGTACCATCTTCTCCTCACTTAATCCTTAGTCTCCCTCTACCAGTGTTGTGTTGCCTTTGTGCTTTCCTGGTTTCTTGTGTGGTGTTTTATCACCCCCCCCCCCCCCCCTCTCTCTCTCTTTCAAACGAACCGTCGGCATAGAACATCTCCATTCTGCACAATACTCCCAAACGGCCCACAGTCCGCAGTGAGGCTGCATAGGACCAGACCAGAACAGTCACCAGTTGCTGCCGTCACCCACTCCCCCACCTCTTCGTCCGGGCTATTGCCGACCAGCTAGAGACTGACGAGGCTTCAGTCTATCCATCCGCCAGTCTCTTCCCGTGTATTCTTTCCACTTGGAACAGAGTCTCGACGTCGTGCTGGTTCGCGGTGGTGCTGTGTCGTATGGTGCCTGTCAAGTTGACACAACGAGCACTAGCAAAAACAACAGTCTGTTGGCTACCAGCCTTTACTAGACACGAGTAGTAAGAATCGACAGCACTTGGAGTTGTGCTGTGTGGTTCAATCATTATTTTTCTGTTTGCCAGAGCAAGAAGAGTGCCCTGTTCACCGTTAGAAACGATCCCATTCCCCTCCCCCACAGTCACCGTAGATTATGGGTTGACGGCTTGATTTTTTTTCCCTCTTTTTTTTTTGCTGCTTTTTTTTCCTGTCTTGTGCTGGCCAGCTTCACCCTTTCTTCGCTTTTTTCTGTTTTCCAACGCCGCAGCCATTTTTCCTTTGCCTTTCTGAGCTCTATTCAGCCCTGAACACGCTTGGAGAGAGGGGTTTCCGTCACCCGAAAAAAAAAAGAAAAAAAAGACGAAGAAAAAACAAGACAAACCCTGAGCATCGATAACTTTTGCTCACACTTGTCCTGCTGTTGAACGTCTCGTTCCAACACCAGGCCTGCTTTCGGTTCCCGAGGCATCCTGTTATTTTTTCCCTCCATTTTGTTTGTCAACCCTCTCCAAACTTTGCCATCTCCTTTTCTTCTCTTCGCCTTGTACTCTTCTGGCTCGTGGTTTTCATCGTAGGTCGACTCCAATACCTCGAGGATCATCCAAGCTGCCTGAGAGTCGGAAAATTCAAGTTGGGCCGGCCACGTTGTTCTATCACCATCGTCATCATCAGTGAGCCGGCGGGGTAATCTGCAATCTTGACTCACCTTGCCTCGTCGAGAGAGACCAGTCAATAATCCATCCAAAATGGAAGACTCTTCAATTTCCGATTCCTTCTCCGCGGCCACCACTCCAGGGTCACAGCCTTCCCAGTCTCAGTCCCACAGCTCTCGAGTTTTGGCCCCCCGACCGTCCGACAATGGCTTCGACTCCGGCGCCGGCGCCGGCGCCGGCTCGTCTCATGCTGGCGCTGCCGGAGTATCGTCAGCCCCCAAGAAACGAGCTGCCCAAACATCCCGCGGCGTGGCAACCATGACGCCTGACCGATTGGCCCGTAAAAGAGCAAATGACCGTGAGGCCCAGCGAGCGGTCAGAGAACGTACCAAAGCACAGATTCGTGAGTTGCAGGATGAAGTCTCGGTACTCAAGAGTGACCAAGCCCAGCTCCAACATATCTTGCAAGAAAACAGCGCTCTTCAAGCCGAGAATACAGCCATGAAACAGGCCATGGCCCAATTGGTGCATCAGCTGGACTCGCAGAGTATCAATAAGCAACAGTCATCCCTGCAGCATCATCAACACCACCACGAGCATCACCATCATCATCACAACCATCAAGGGCTGCAATACCAGCAGCAGGACCGGGGGCAGAAGCAAGAATACCCGCAAACATGTGCACCTTTGTCTCCAGGACCGGGGGAATCTTTCAAGCCCCTGTTCCATCAGGACCATTCTGTTGACCATTCTAACCCCAACAATCATCTCAGCTGCTGCAATCCAAGAAGCAACATGGTGCTGCCTGGTATCGAAGAAATGACCCGACGACCGTTTCACACAGCAGATGAAGGCTCGTCGTCATCTCGCGGTCCTAGTTCGAAGCGTGAGTCGAACATGGTTCATCAGCGAGAAAACTTTGAACACCACAGCTTTAGGGACCAGCACTCGTTCCAACAGGTGGAGATGCACCGCCAGAAACACCAAACCCCCCAGTATGACTGCCCGACGTCATCATTGTCGTCGTCGTCGTATCGTCAAGCCATGCATGACGAGGCCTCTCGGTCTATCGTGTCGTCCACCCGTATCAATCTCGATGACCTGCCCAAGGTCTCTGCGTCTGTAGGCGACTTTGAAACCCCCAGTGCAGAAATGATCAGAGCACTGGAGAGCTTTTATGGAAGCAGCAGCGATGCCAGCGGCGGCGGCGGCGGCGGCGATGGCAGTAAAGAAAACTGGAATGGAAATGGTAAGCAGTATAACAATGGCGACTTCAACGATACCAGTATGGGCAACAGCCACAACGGCAGTACAGAAACCCGCCAGGGCCGCAGTGGTGGATCGTTTTACGGCTCGCGGAATATCAAACTTCCGCTTCCCCATGTCCCCTCCACGTGTGAAATAGACTCGTTTCTCCTGCCCTTGCTCGACATGTCGGACCATTGCCAGCCCACAAAGATTGAGATTGCGGCGTTGTTGGCTCCGTCGGCGCTTTCATATAGTCCGTTGCGGGCGAAGCTGGATCCATTTTCTGCAGCACTGGCAGAAATCATGTCGTCGCTTGAGTCGCCGGCGTTTGAACGGCTGCCTGAACGAGTGGCAGTGATGTACTCCGCCTTTCTGCTCATCAGGTACATGATGAACGCCACGACGGAAAACTTTGAGCGCGTGCCCGAGTTTCTGAAGCCGCTGGAAGACCAGCTCGAGCGGGCTCACGCAGTGTGGATTGACTTTGTTCCGTTTCCCTATGCCCGTATCAAGCTGGTGGCCGACAGCAGCAACAGCAGCAGCAGCAGCAGCAGCAACAACAGCAGCAACAGCAACAGCAGCAACAGCAACAGCAGCAGTGGCGAAGGCTCCAAGTCGTTTTTCCACCTGTATTTTACCTGCCTGAGCATCAACTGGCCGTACCAAGACAGCGACGTGTTGCTTGTGGCCAATGGCGGCGATGCGGGCACTCGTGAGCTGATGATCAACCCAGTGTTTGACGCACACATTCGGAGGCTGGAAAATTGGAGTGTGAGCCGTGATTTTCTGGATACCTTTCCAGAGTTTGGGCATCTGATCAATCTCCAAAAGAAGTGAGAGCTTGCTGACTGTTCCGTTCCTCTTGCGTTCTCCTATTTTTTTTTATTTTTTTTGTGTGTGTCGTCTTTTTTTAGTTTTTGTCTTCTTCATGTCGTTTCCTCAGCCTTTGCATTTCCCGAGCCCTTCCTTTATGTTGCCCCCCCCCCCGTTCATGGTTGATTCAACTAGTACAATATATATACATGTTATCACGAGTTTTCAATTCCGCTATCATGTCGGTGTCGCGACACTCTTGTTTTCGCGCTCGTCGCCCCGACTTGCAATCCCCATCCCATCGTAGCTTTTTTCCCGCTGGTGTTTTTGAGTCGTGGCGTGAATTTTTTTTTTCTGTCGCCTGATAATTGACTCCGTACATTTGGGCCTGATGTTGCATGCATCTATCACCATGCCATATGAGGCCTTTGATACCGCCCACAATTGTCGTGATGTGTAGCTTGAGCCTCACTTGTTGTTTTGTGCCAGCATTTCGCCGATTCAAGTATTTTATTTTCCGCCTGATTAAACCCAGGCCCATAGTGACTTTATCATGCTATCCCGATATTTCCGTCGCTCGCTGCGAGTCAGTAGCTGCATGGGATGACAGCCTGCGACATCCCGTAACATCACCTCACTCAGCCTCCAACTTTCGCCGCTTCTCCAGCTCGCCCTCGCGCTGCGCCAGCATCTCGACGTCCTCCTCCCCCAGCGACGAGAACTTGTAGATGCTAGCGCCCACGCCCATGTACAGACTCGGCTGCCGCGTGCCATCCGGCAGCTCGGCAAAGCGCATGCTGACAATCGGCGCCCCGCCGCCGTCCACCTCGTCCAACGCCGGCACTTTGAGCTGCCGCCCGGATCCCAGCGAGTGCAGGACAACTCTGCCCGTGTCGGTCGCCGTGCACGCCGTGCCCAGCTCCGTGCTTACGGCAAAGCCCATTCCGAGACGAGCGTTGTTGACGTATGCGGGGAACACGGTGAGCGGCGTCGCTGCGGGCCCTACGCTGTATTTCTGCCGCGCGCCAGTGGCGGCACTGCAGGCCGGTGGGCCACTGGTATCGCTGTCGCTGTGGCTCGTGCCGTGGGCCGCGGGGGCTGTAGAGTCGCGTGTGTAGCGGAGGTCGTAGATGCACATGCGGCTCTTGAGCCCGGCGACAAGCACCTGGTGGTTGCCCAGCACAGAGAGGTTCGTCACGCCGGCGCCGTGGCTGAAGACGTTGACAATGTCCTTGACGCGGGTATCGAGCGTCCACAGGTTCCCGCTGCCGCCGCCGGCAATGGTGACGTTGGGTGACTCGTGCAGGAAGTCATGGGCAAAGACGTTGCGCGGATACTTGCCCGCTTCTTCCGGGCTGCAGGCGCGGGGGTGCGGCCCGTAGAGCTGGACGAGCTGGCCGCTGGTCGTCAGCTGCAGAACGCCGCGGCTACCCCCTATTGACGCGGCGATATCCGAGTTGCGCGGGCCGGCTTTGAGAGAGTATGTTGTCCAGATATCACGGCTGCAGTATTGCCCGGGTGCTTCTACCAAGCTAAAGTCTTGGACTGGCAGTCAGGGGAGTGTGTTGGTGTTAGCGTGGGTCACTTTCGAGGTGCGGATGGCGCCGGCACTGTGTAGAGACATATTCAAGGTAGAGACGGGACGGAGCTCACCTTCTACTGGTTGTACCAGCGGTGCTGTCCTGTATTGTGTGTATTCGTTATCGACCGAAGCTGTACATTGTGCAACTGCTAGCGAGGGGCTACTTGTTGGGTGAGCGGACGCAAAGAACATTCTCTCGGCATCTGTACTCTGCTCTATTGCGCTGATTGAATTGACAAAAGGAAGCTGGATATGGGCTGGCAGGCCCGAGATGTGGCGGAAGTCAGACACATCTCCCGTCGGCGTGATTCTCCCGGCCCTGAGAGGTATATAGGCATTGATCAAGATTTGATTTGAGGCTAGATCCATCGATATTAGTCATCGTCTCCTGCACAGTACAACTATCAGCGTCCAACTTACAAGTATATGCCAGGCCTGTGCAGGAGCTCCCACAATTTCCAATCCACAGACACGGCAGATTCATCTGCCTGTACCGCCCATAACCAGCATCGACGCGCCCATCCGCGCCGGCATGCGGGCTCGGATTAAACTGCAGCCTGCCCATGACCCGCACATTGCCGCCCCACGCGCGGCCCACGGCGTCGCTGAGGTTGCGCGCCGCCCGGCGCCGCTGGCTCCAGCTGGCCCCCGCCACGCCGCACTCGCCCAGGTCGGGGCCAAACTCCCGCGCGAGCCAGGCGCCCCGCAGACTGTCGGACAGTAGAGACGAGCGCTGTACGTGCCGTGCAACGGCGAGCTTCTTGCGCTGCGCGTGGGCAGAGGCTTCTTCGTCTTCCTGGCGCTTGCGCACGGCGGACGGCGTCCATTTGGCGGCTGCGGTGGCGTTGGAACTCTTCTCGATCTTGAAGTAGCGCTTCTTGTCGGGGTCTGGCCGGGAGCGTTAGACTGGCAGCACTGTTGGGACGTGAATAGAGCACTCACCATAGAAGTAGCCCGGCAAATTGGGTACAGACATGTTGTTTATATGCAGCGGCCGAGGGGAGGAGGGACGTTATCGCCTGGCACTTGAGGCGCAAGATGGAGCGTTGGCAGGCCCGTTGACTAGGGAGATTCACAGTGGGGATTTAAGCTGGGCTATTTGTGAGACTCTGAGTCTTGGGCTTCTATTGAGATGTTTCTACAGCAGTTCCGTTGACACTCTGTCGATGTGAATGTTGGCGCTCGAGATGGCGCTGCTGTTCCATGAGGTCTCCAAACTTGGTGACGCCACGTCTGCGCCACACGACGCCACATGCGACTGGTTTTGTTTGGGGGGAGGCATGTACATGTACATGTCCGACGGCGCATTTCAAGTGCTGGTCAAAGTACTGGTACAAAGCGCTATCAGAGTTTTCACCAACAGCAATTTACGCGGCGGGACACGAGGCAGGGCATCACGACATCTACAGTCTACGGCGCACGCTGATATTTGGTGCAAAGGCTATTGAGTGAGGCATGGCTACATGCGCGACGTCGTTTTCCCACGAGACATTCCCCCTCTTTGATGCGCGCGAGCGAAATACGAGACACACAACAGCGAGAAACAGCGAGAAACAACAACACGAGAAGAAGGCCTTTAATGCGCTGCCAAGAAGAACAACAACAGCGCGGGCTTTCCCCAAGCCAAGCAGCGGTGCGCCGGCAAGGGGGGAAGAGCGGCGGGCTGGGGATTGGCAGGAGGAAGCACGACGGAGCAGAGCGCCTAGGCGGGACAAGGGAGCGAGACACACGACGACAGACTACGACAAGAGACAAGAAAGAGACACTCAAGAACAAAGAACAAACAATTTTTGCGCGGAATTTTTTTTCACTTCTATTAGGGGGTGTAATTCGATTAACAAAACAAAGAGCAAACAGAAGCCGGCGCCAATCTCAGGCCATCTCGTCCCGTGCTGGCACATCTGCCATGTAGACAAGACATAGACAACAAGGGTATTCAAGGAAATAATCAACGGCACACAACACATGGCAGCCGCGACGACCAGCACGAAACCAAAACAAGGAGAGGTGGTTGTGGAGGGGGGAAAGGAAAAGTGCTTAGGACGATGGCCCTGGGGCGAGATTGGGGCCCGGTGGCTTCTGTTGTAGCATGCACGAGGTGCGCGGCTTCACACACTCAGTCGTGCGTTTAAGCAGACTTCTCGTGCTGGGTCGACACGCGCTGCAGCGAGACGACAAAGTCCTCGAGCGAGCGCTGCTTCTGCGAGCCCTTGATGGACTTGCCGTGCATGAGGTTGTCGAAGCCAACAGAGTCCTGCAGCATGTAGTAGACACCGCCCATGATGCAGAAGACACCGAACGAGAAGACCCAGATACGGACGACGGCGACAATGGAAGTCTGCTCGCCGTGCTCGAACCAACCCCAGATGCAGAAGCAGGTGGCGACAATGTCGACAATCAGGATGGCACCCGACAGCTGCCACGAGGGAAGCGACGACCAGAAGGGACCGTTGGCACGGGTGATGAAGATGAGCCAGTTCTCGGTCAGCGAAATCTGCAGGAACAGGACCTCGTCCATGTTACCAAAGTTCTGCACGATACCACCGTCCTCGCCCTGGGCGTACATGGTGGTGACGGTGATCCAGGTACCAACAGCCAGAACAATACCCAGCAGCACGGACATACCCCAGAGCTTGGGCAGGTTCCACTTGACGGGAGACATGGAGTAGGGAGCGTTGTCGTAGGCAATGGCCAGGGTGGCAATGTCGGCGAAGATGGCAATGAAGACGACCAGCTCAATGTTGAGCGAGCGGTTCATGATGGCAATCCACAGACCCAGGTAGATCTCGAGATGGATGGACAGGGCAATACGGTAGACGACGTAGGCGTACATGCGGTGGAAGATCTGGCGGGAAGTCTTGAGCGCATCGATGATAGCACCCAGACCAGGAGCAAGGAAGACAATGTCGGCGGCGGAGCGGGCAGCGTCAGAGGCACCCTCGACGGCAATACCGGTGTCGGCCTTCTTCAGCGAGGGGGCGTCGTTGACACCATCACCAGTCATACCAACCAGGTAGCCACGCTGCTGCAGGATCTCGACGACGTTGTACTTGTGCTGGGGGAAGACCTCGGCGAAACCATCAGCAGCCTCGACAAAGTCGTAGATGTCAGAGCCGGACATGTCACCACCACCACCAAGACCCAGGCGCTCAGCGTTGTAGACGTTGGTGCCGAGACCGAGCTGGCGAGAAGTCTCACGGGCAATACCGACAGCGTCACCAGTAAGCATCTTGATGGACAGACCCATGCGCTTGGCCTCGTTGATGGTGCGGGCAGTGTCGTGGCGGGGAGGGTCCATGCAGGGCATAATACCGAGAATTTCCCAAGAGCCACCCTCGCGCTTGCGGGCAACACCGAGAGAACGGAAACCACGGGTAGCAAACTCGGCGACCTTGTTCTTGTAGTCGGTCTCGATGTCCTCGGGGATGGGGTGGTCGGCAGAGACGGTAGACAGCACGAAGAGAGGAGCACCCTTGACGCAGGTGATGCGCTCGCCCTGGGGAGAAACAACAATGGCAGTGACCTTCTTGGAGACGGGGTCGAAGGGGGTGAACTCCTCAACCTGGTACTTGGACAGGACAGACTTGGCACGGGGGTAGTAGCGCAGCGACTTGAGGAAGGCCTTGTCAATGGCATCGATACCCTTCTTCTTGCGGGAGGCAGCCAGGCAGGCAGTCAGCATCAGGTCATCGGGCTCGACGCCGGCGACGGTGTAGGGCTCGGACAGCGACAGCTTGTTCTTGGTCAGGGTACCGGTCTTGTCAGAGCACAGGATCTCGACACCGGCCAGGGACTCAATGGCGGACAGCTTCTGGACAATGGCCTTCTTCTTGGCGAGGTAGGCGGCACCGACAGCCATGGTGGTGGTGACGACGGCGGGAAGACCGACGGGCACACCGATGATGGTGATAGCCAGGGTGAAGCGCAGGATCTCGACAATGGGGTTGGAGCGGTAGAAGGAGGAAACCCAGGCAACCAGCAGAGTCAGGACGACCAGGACCAGCAGAACCGTACCAATGCCGTTCAGGACCTCGGTGAAGTGACCGGAGCCACCAGCAGCGCGGTTGACCAGGGCAGCAGCACGACCGACGTAGGTGTTGTCACCGGTGGCGGTAACGACCATGAAGGCCTTGCCGCGCTTGACGGACGAGGAAGCAAAGGTGGCATCGTTGTGGCGCTTGTCGACGGCCAGCGACTCGCCGGTGATGGCGGACTGGTCGATCTGCAGGAAGGCGTCTTCGGTAACAACACGGCCGTCGGCGGGGATGATGGTACCCTCTTCAATCTCGAGGATATCACCGGGAACGACATCGGGAGCCTCAACCTCCTTGAGGGAACCGTCACGGAGAACAACGGCCTTGAGGGCCAGGGTCTTCTTCAGCTCCTCCACAATGGAGCCGGCCTGGAACTCCTGGATGAAACCAACCAGGGCGTTAAGCAGCAGAAGGGCTGGTAGGAGAGAAAAGAGAAGCAAGTCAGTAAGAGCGCTGTGCAGTGCAGTGCGGTGAGGTGCACGTGGAGAAAGGCGACTGTTGCACAAGTGGGGGGCGCAGGATCGCTGGCCGAGGAAGGTACTTACCGCAAATGACACCGAAATCAACCCCTGGAAGTGGAGAAAAAAACTAAGCGTTAGCAAGACCGTAATTTCAAAAGGGGCAGGAGCCCAAGGCGCAGAAAAGCGGGGAATGCGTGGGATTTTCTGCCAGCCACGGTGTTGATTGCGACACGTTCCTGGATGCCTCGTCACGTCGCGCCAAGACGCAGCGGGAGGGTTGACGCGGGCGAGCCAAGGGTGGAGGAATGTGCCGGGTGTTGGACAACAATCAAACAATCAAACAACACCATGGGTGGCAGAAAACAAAAGGTTCCGACCCAGCCGATAGGGTGGCTGGGCGGGTGGAGCGGTGACTTACAGTCCTGAAGACCGGCGCTGTAGAAACGGTTAGCATGCTGATCGGATGATAATCAATGGTGAGAGGAAGAAAAGCGCAAGGCCAGCGTTGCTGCTGCTCGCCAATAAGCTTTCAAAGGAATTGTGGAGCCGGGCAGATTTTCCGGCTAAGAGTGTCTCCACCTTGATGGCATCCGTGGGAAGGCAAACGAGCCAATCACAGGGGAGCGGCGACACTCGGTAAAAAGGCCAAAAAGAGCGATAAGGGGGGAAAAAAAGAAAAGGCTCCACAAAGGCTTTGATAGCAGGCGATAAGCAGCTTAAAAAAATTGTTTCGTTTGCTAGCAAGACGCACAGAAGGTTTTCTCTCGAAAACCCGCTGATCGACTGCGGCCAAGACGACGACAGGCAAGCTAGGGCAGAAGCAGCAGCAGCAACGGCGGCCAATGCGCGGCAGGATGGGCAAATGGGAGCCGGGAAATGAGAAGTGGGCAAATACGTACGCAAGAATGGCAGCGGCCTCCATGACAAACTGGATAGGGCCGACGAAGAAGCCGAAGAACTTGAGGATCAAGTTCTCCTTCTCCTCCTTCATCTGGTTGGGACCCCCTGTGCACGGCGTTAGCGGCTTGTTCGGCTCATCATCGACTGCGGGCCAGCAGCCGGGTGCGACTTACACTTCTTGCGGCGGGCCAGAACCTCCTCAGAGGTCAGACCAGTCAGGGTCGAAGTCTGCAGCTGGTCCTCGGGAACCACGCGGCCAACGAGACCAGACTCGTCCTCCTCCTCCTCCTCGTCCTGGTGTCCGTCCTGGGACTCCAGCTCCTCGATGAGGGCATCAATGTCCTCGTCCTCACCCTCGTCCTCGACGACGCCCTTGCCGGCGGCCGGGACAATGGCAGGAGGCTTCTCCTCGTACTGCGGCTGGGCCGCGGACGTAGTGTCGGCCATGTTTTAAAGTTTTGTTGGAATTATTGGCGGGGGGTTATTAATTCTTGATCGAAAGAATAAGGCGGATCGACAGTGAAGTCGAATTTTAAGAAATTAGAAGTAAAAAAAAAAAGTACTGCAGCGCGCAAGGCGGTTGGTTAGCATGGAAGAGACAAGCGAATCACGGTGATGATGACGGTATAGAGATGGGGAGATAGCGAGAGCGTGTGTGCGTGTGTCCCCAAGCAGATTGCTTTGCGATGCTGGACAGGTCAAGACAAGAGAGCCGACTTTTGCACACTCCGCACAAAGCAGCAGACCACAGCTGTTTTTATCTGTCGCCTGGCAGAGAGGAGAGGGTAGAGCCAGAGGCGGCGCTATGCAGATCGACGGCTATCTTGTCTTGGCGCCAATATCGTGGCCGGAATGCTGACGGGAACGAGGATGCAGTGACGGTAGAGGAAGAAGGGAGGGCCAGCAAGCTCCAGCGTGCAGGATGCTATGTGGAAGGGAGGGTAGCCAACGAGCAGGGGAAATAAAGGGCAGAGGCAGCAGAAGAGGCCAGAGAAGAATCAAAGGAAGGGAATGAATGAACACAAGAAAGCAAGGCGGGAAGCAGAGAAGAGAAGGGAAGCAGAGAACAAGCAGCAGCAAAGCAGAAGCAGGCAGTGCAGGCAGTGCAGGCAATGTCAAGGGACGGTGGATGTGGAGGTGAATGTGCAGGTGAAGGTGAAGGTGAAGGTGGTGATAGTAATGGTGATATAAAAGTAAATGCAATGTAATGTGGCAGAGGCAGACGAGAGGGAAATACTCACTCACACCACCGCACGAAAAGTGAGGGCCGAAAGAACGGGACAGTAAAGTCTTGATCGTTAAACCTTTCGTGGGTGAGGAGGAAAGGGAAAGAGAAGGTGGATTGAGGGGAGGGGAGGACGCTGCCTTTTAAACCTTTCGTGTAAGGCGGGCTCACTGATTATTTTTTTTCTCTTCCTTGATCGAGCTAACCCGTTTTCCCGCTCCGTCACTAGAAACTGGGGGGGAGGAGAGAGGCGAGGGGGGGGGGGTCCAAGTCCTTCCGCCGCCTTATTTTCTTGGTTACTGGGCGTCACTTATGCCCGCCACTATTGGCACTGCACTCTTTTTTTTTGTTCTTTTTTTGTTTTTTTTGTGTGTTTTGCGCCTGTCTCGCTGCTTGCGAGAGAATCATGATGTCAGGTTTTCTACGAGAGCGGCCTGGTTTGGCTGCTTTCTGTCGTGCTATCACGACGAAGACGTCGACGCCGCCACTGATTCGCCTACTAGCACGAGCCCGTCGACCTGCAAGCAAAGCGGCGGCGGCAACGTGAACAGAAGCATCGACGTGACGTGAACAGCAGCACCAACTTAAACACCAGTGGCACCAGTACTGCCTTCAATAGTCGCAGCTGGCAGCGGCAATAGTACTGGTAGCGCAATGGTAGCCGTAGTGGCACATATTAACCCTTAGCTCACACGCACTTTATCATCCACTCATCCAATTCACCGGCCATGGCTAGTCACTCTCTGGAGGCACCACGACGGCCGAATTAGCGGTCAGCCCGCCAGTCGCATCGCATCGGTAGCAGAAAAACAAGAATCCGGCAGGGTGTCCAGGCCTAAAGGCCAGTGGCAGCATCTTCTGTGACAATCAAGGGCCTACTATATGCGGGATAACGCCAGCGAGAGAGGGAGAGAGGGAGACAGAGAGAGAGAGTGCGCGAGAGAGAGCGCGCGTGCCCGCTAGACGGCAGTGTGTGTGTATGTGAGTGTATTGTTTTTTTTTCTTTTTTTTTCCCTTTTTTTCATGTATTTCCTGTTATTTTTCTTCTCTTTTTTTTCATACCACAGCACAACATACAAAATGTCGGCAAAAAAAATAATAAAAAATAAAAAATAAAAACACCTCACATGTCCTCTCCCTCTCTCTCTCTCTCTTAATTCACATTTAATCCCCTCCCAAAAAAAAAAAGATAAAGGTACCGTTGGAAGCCCCGGGCTTGGGCTTGGCCCAAAAGAGCTAGGAGACAACTACAAATGAGAAAACACGACAAGATTACAGTGCCGGGTACGGAGTACCCAGACCTCACGTACCGGATGGAGGCTCTTGCGCACAATCCCGTACTAAAGATACTTAAAAACATGTACTGTGAGCCAGGAGGGCGTGCGAGTGCGGGTGGACAGGTGGTGGCGGCGGGGAGGGGTCTCTATAGCGGGCTTGTCTCTCTGACTCTCTGTCTCTCTCTCTCTCTTTCTGTCTCTCTCTATCTGTCTCTCTCGCCCCTTCTCACAATCTGCCATGCTTTTTTTTCTTCGTGTTTCTTCCCTCTGTCTTCTGTTTCCTTTCTTTGCCTCTAGCTTTTACTCTGCCTGTAAACTAACACGTCCATGTGCATAGCTGCCGCAACCGCACTGTAAACCGCCACAGCATCACCATATATTTGCACCGTGTGGCAACAGTGCAAGATAGTGTCAGTCTTTTTTTTTCTTTTTCCAGCCCTCCCTTTCCCCCCGTAGCCTCTAGCAATCCTCTTTTCCTTTTTTTTTTCTCTCACATGTCTCTCTGTTTTTCTGCTTCTCCGTAGGTTGACCTCACAGGGTCCAATCCGTCCGTTTCTGATAACACAGAAAACTCGCCTCAGCTCGTAAAGTCTCTCTCAGCAAATGTTTCCTGTCATCAGCCGGTATCAGTCGGCTTGCTATGGAGACAATATACCAACGCTTGCGCCATGTGCTATAGCCCATGGGCCACGCCTTTCTGGGCCACGCTTTCTGCTTCCTGCTTTCTCTTGCTTTTGTTCAGGTTCAGCTATCCAACCCTTACAACATCCAGGCTCACATACAGCATATATGATATTCATCCCACTAAATTATGCACACTCAAAGCTTTGAATCTTAGTATCAGTCACTCTACTTTTGTGCTTCTTTTCCATGCCTTTCCTCCTTTCCTCTTTTCCCGTCCTTTGCACCCCAAATAACTCGACGCACAAACCACCACCACAACAGTAATGCAACAAGTGACAAACAATCACAAGACAAGGCCAAAGAAGCACACAGACGAACAGCCTGAAGCAAAAAAAAAAAGATAAAAAAAAAACCTTGTTCTAGTCTGCAAACTTGACATGCATCAATTTCCCACGGCATATATTTCTGCAACATCAAGTTGCCATGGTGAAGCTGGCCAATGTCGTCGTCTGCTATACAATGCCTCTTATACAACAACGTCCAAGCTTTGCTAGTGAACTCCAAAAAAGAAGAAACAGAACAAAAAAAAAGAACACATCAACATTCTATGTTTGTCATAAAATATGTCTAGCCAGACACACGGACCAGCACTGAAGATAGCAGGCATGGCTTGGGCGGTTCTTGGGTTCCTGGGTTCTTGGAGGCCATCATCATAAAGCTGGCTGGAACACGGGATGGCGCTGAAAAGTTGTTACGATGGCTGTTGACATGATATCTTGCAGCCGGTCTGAGCGGGAATGGGAGTGGGAGTCGGAGTGGGAGTAGGAGAAGGCAGAGGGCAGAGGCCCCAGAAGGGTCTCAAGGGCACAGCTGCCCGTCCTCATCCTTGTTGGCCAACCTTGGCCTGGATATCTCTACAACAGCACCACAGTCCTGCTGTTTGCGCGTGATATAATCTTGTATTGACGCATAAATAATTTCATGTCACCCACTCAACATCGTCTTGACCGCGCATTATCTTGGCTCCAGTAATACTGCCAACTCTTTACTGGGTGCGGTGTGTCTCTCCCACTTGACCCCCCGCCCCCCCCAAAGTCTCACCAAATCAACTGTCGCTGCATACTCACACAACATACGCGAGAGGGAACAAGAAAGAACCCGCGCTATTGGAAATGACAGCTGCGGATTTCCCGTTCACATTGCCACAATCCGAAACCCGATGGGCCATGATGAAGCTGGCGTTTTCCGATATAAGTCCTAGGCCAGCCCCAGCCCAGATCGGGGACAACAAGACGAAGACAAAGACGAAGACGGACAGAGACCAGAGACAGAGACCCTCTTCCGCCGTGGCAAAAGCGAGGCGGCCCATCCAAAGCTCAAGATTCCCATTGCGTCGATCTCAGCTGCATATCATGCATTACAAGAAAGGAGGATACAGTGCAGTTGCAGTTCATATCACATCACACATATGTACATACAATACAATAGGGATTTTGCATTGCTTCCCGCTCTTCTTTTTGCCTCCCTCTCTCACAAAAAAAAGGAAAAAAAGGAAAAAAAAAAGAAGAAAAAAACCCCCAGCTGTGCACGCACAGGCAGAGAGAAGAGAAAAGACAATACATTCCGGATTGGGTGCGGACAATTCCCCCCTTGTTTGCCTGACTTGAAGCCGTCCTGGTAGATCAGTAAGTGGAAGACGTCTGACGAAGTCTGACGCCTTCGAGGGGGGGGGGGAGGCGAGGCGAGACCAGACGAGGCGTGCTGTGCTGTGCTGTGCTCGGCATTCTGGACATATCAAGGCGACATGTTCGGCATGGCGCGGTCTGAATAGCAAGAAAATGCCGATGCACGGTAGAAAAGAAGACAGCGACACGACGAGTACGAGTCCCCTCCCAGACGAGACAATGGCAAAAAAAAAAAAGAAAGACATCAGCAGCCACGCGGTTAGCTTCTTACACAGGCAACTTTGGCTGAGTTGCATGTTGTGCAAGGCGTATATCAAGAAGGGATCACGATGAATTAATCTATAAATTCATTATTTTATCGTTTGTTCTTCACTTCTTTTGGTTTTCCCCGGAAACAACCGAAAAATAGAAGGGACAAAATCATTGCAGGTGGGGCGCAATCGCGGGCTTATGATTGGCTCAAACCCAGAGAGATCATCTGGGGGAGACTAATATCGACCAGTAACAAGAAGAAAAAAAGAAAAAAAAGGAAAAAGAATTAAAAAAAATAAAAACATTCACAAAACGACCACCGGCTCCTTTAGCAGGCAAGCCGGACAGGGCGGATACAAGATTTTTACTCAGTGCCTCTCCTGCAAAGATCGGAGCCAATGAGTGCCGCCCATATAGTAAGAAGCGCGGCCGGACCGACACTTGAGGCGAGCCAGCGAAGAATCGGGGACTGTCTGTCTGTCTGTCTGCTGTGCCCATGGCTATGTCCATGTCCTCTGGCTATGCCTAGACTGCCCTGGTTTAGGCCTGCTCCATTGTGACAGGCCTGCCAATCCATCCACTCAAACAACGACAACGTCCGCATGACGTGACATGCTGCAATGACGTAGTGCTGTGCCAGCCCTCGTCGTCTTTGTATTTTTCATTTTTCATTTTAATATTTCAATATTCATTTTTTTGTCTCTGTACCCGCTTTGCAGCAGCAGAGGCGAGGGTTCTTTATGCTGCAAGCCCACGGGTAAACCACAATTCCCTTCTTCATATCAGTAATCCGAGTATTCTTCATCTCTTTGTTTGGAGCCAATGTGCTGTAATGTAGTACCAACGGCGCTGTCACCATCATACCGGCAAGTTCGACCGGCAACTTGGCTTTCTGACAGGCCCTTAAAATACGAAAAAACAATAGGGAAAAAAAAGAAAAAAAAAGAAAAGAAAAGCCAGATACATGTGTAACACGCACAATAAACCCCATGAAAATTTTCTTGCCTCGGGAAACTCAATCACCAAGCCAATCTAAGAGAGCATAAGAAAAAAGAGCAAAAGAAAAGTCTTGCTGGTCTACTCCCAACATGCGCGATTTTCCGGGCCCTGTCCCATACAGCTTCCAGTCCTCTGGCGGGGGATCTCTTTTTTTTTTTTCTCTCTCTCTCTCTCTCTCTCTCTAATATCCCAGCTACGACAATAGAACACAACAACACACACCAAGGCTCCAAGGTCCACGGGCCCAGAAGACAAGCGACTGTGAAGAGCTCGACAAAACTCCAAGGACAAGGACAGGGTGTGCAAAGCCGCCGCTCCAGAGGGCGTGAGCATATTTATGGCAGCCCAGTGCGAAATGGACTCTTTCCTTGCTGCGTGTTATTCTCTTCTTGTCTCTTTTGATTCCCACTGACCCCTGAAATGCTTTTCCCAGGCACAACCTAGTTAGAGCCGGCCGTGAGATGGAGGAAACAAGGAACCTGCAAAGTGTGAAGGAAGCATGAGAAGACGTAAAGCTGTCCTGTTCATGTTTAGCAATATCGCCCTATTTTTCTTTTCTGTTCCCCCCTCTCCTAGGCTGAAAGGGACGGGAAAATAACACACACAAAACAAGAGCAAAGTCACGCCAACGAGTAAGGCCAAGACAAGAAGTATGTACATACCTACGCAGAAAGGAATGGGCAAACGCCGCCAGCAATGTACCAGCACCAGCACCAGCACCAACACCAGCACCAATCAGTATCTGCCTTTATCATTCTCTTTCTTTGCACTATTCTCTTCTCCGAGGCATAGACACAAACAGTTCACGGTCTTTATGTCAAGTTCGCCTCGGCGCACCAAACGCCAGACAAGGGCGCTGGGCCGGGGCCTGTGCAAGAGAAGGCCTGCCACCAGAGATACAAGAAGAAATATAAGAAAACAAAAAGTATTAATAAAATCAAGAAAGAACAAGAGAACCCGGAAAGCAATGACGACAGAGCGACAGCATCATGCACACCAGCCAAATTTCTATACAATACCTAGTAATTGTTTATCCAGGAATAGCAAGCAAATCAGCGCCGCCAAGATCACGGCCCCAAGCTAAGGTCCAGCACAAGACAAAAAGGCCAAGTCTCTAGGGCGGCATGTAAGAATACAGCCCAACACTTGGACTAGCAGGTGACTCGGTCAAGAAAGCACCCTTTTTTTTAAAAAAAAAAAAACCCCGGCGATTCTGTGCAGCACTCACCAACAGAGAGGCACCAAGAGAAAATGCCAAGCTATCAAAAAAACCCCATAGCATGATCAGAGAATCCGAGGCGCGCACGCCAAGCTGAATTGTTTCTAAAGTGCCAGCCATTCTTCGTACTTTTTTTTTTCAGGGCTGTGTTGTTGTTGTTGTTGGTATCGATGTGTCTTTTTTCTGTATCTTTGGCTCTGGCATTCTTTTACTTGCACGCCCTCAACTCGGTTGGAGTCGCTTCAGTTGGGCGCGCCTCAGTTGGACTTGACTCGAGTCGCGTCGAGACTTGGGCAAGTCCGTCCTAGTGCAGACTTGACACGAAAGGCAACTGCTTTGATATCCGTCGTTCATGTGTCATGTCGTTCATCCCTTGTCTGCGCCTGCCTTCCCCAATCTGCCTGAAGAAGCCATGTCTTTCGGCAACTGCTACATATCTACAGACGAAAAAGGCGTTTGGTGACACCAGGGCAAATACTCGGCAAGACTATGGTTCAATAGGGCAGTTGCACTTTTTGGGCTCAGATGAAAACGACTGCTTTCCTCTGCTTTCCTCTGCTCTCGTCTGCCGAACGCTTATTCCCGTCAAACTCATGTTATAGGCCAATACTGCAGGTCGGGAAGGAGTCTGATACACACCAGAGGGCTATAAAACCATTCACCAGCCAAAACAGCAAATCAAAAACGTCAACGTCAACGTCAACGACAACGACAACAAACCGGCATGCTTGAAAGCATCCAACGCAGCCTAGCAACAGCCAGTTTGTCATGCTCTCTTTTTTTTTTCTCTCCCAGTATCAGAGCCATTTATTGCCCCTTCGCGAAGCTCACGTTAATTTTCATCTTCCTTCGTCCCATCCCGTAAGCCTCAAACTAAGGCACTACTACTACGCAACGCTGTGGCGGCAAATTCTAAGCCGGCCTGTCTGGCTCTGCTATACTCAAACACGCTAGTACATGTACACACAACATCCAGCAAAAGAGAAGGCTTGCATTTGACATGCAGGGAGATTGCATTTGCTTGGGGGACTTTTGCTTCTTCTTCTTCTTCTTGTCCTTCCTTGACATCTGCCTGTCTGTATACATGTCCACAAACAAGAGACGTCGCAATGCCCTCGAATATCCCACCAAGTCCCTTCATACAGCCTGGCCAATCACACTCTCAGCTAAAGCTATGGCTTTTATTCCTATTTTCCAACCTGTGGTTTGTGCTCCACGATCAGGATCTGGATAAGGCCTATAGCAGCGCTGAAATATCCACGTCGTTCCTGGACTTGGCTGGCTGGCCTTGGCTTGACAAAAGAACATGGAGAGAAGGGACATCCAGTCTGGATTGCGCATACGCACGCGTACTATATGCGCAGAAGGAAGCCATCACTGATCGGAGAATTGTCCTTGGGGGTTGGTAGCAGCATGTGTAGGTAGCAGCCAGGTTGGAGGAGCAGGCAGAAGGAGTAGGCAGGAGTCACTCAAAACACGCCTTCACCACTCTTTGTTCCTAGCTGGACACTAAAAGAGGACAAATCTCCACATAACGCAACGATAGAAGCTTCCAAAAAAACGGGGGGGGGGGAGAGGGTCGCAAGCTGCCAAGGCCAGCGGGACACCATAGCAGAACAAGAGAAGAAGAAAACAAGACAAAATAGCAGCAATGTAGGGTACATAGAGAGAGAAAGAAAGAACAAAGAGGGTCTGATCTGGCATGTGCAGGTGCCAACCCAACAGGACTCGTGTCTCCAACGTCTGGTGGTGTGCTGAAGTCGAGATGCAAAGCCCAACCGGTGCTGGCCCCGCCTATTCCACCATTAGTGGTGATGGTGTTCCTTGTGTTCCTATTCCTGTCTGACCTCTGACTGAATATATGCTCATCTTATTGAATGTGGAGAAGAAAAAGAGGTGTTTTTGCTGCGAGTCTTGCCTTTGTTTACCTGAGCAGTGACTTGGCCAAGGCCAGTCAAAGACAGCCAAGCACAAGTCAGCCAAGAAAACAAACACGACTCTAATGCGGACAAAATTTGCTTAGGCACGTATAAACAGAGCACAGACAACGTGCAGAGGACAGCACATCACCGACTTCTCCCAAGCTGAGTGATAGCAAGCGTAGCCAGAGACAGGGTTCAAGTCTACAAGCGACAGGTGGTATCTTTTTTTTTTTTTTTGGCTTTTTCCCCTTTGTCTCTGGCTTGTTTTTTTTCTCGGGGCAGGCCAGCTATACAAGTGTAAATGTGTCTGTATTTTCGCGCATCTTGGACAGTGCTCTGTATGCACATGTGCGCCATCTTGGGCATGCCCGTTTCGTTGTTGCTAAGCGGACAGGATGCTGCTATAGACATGGATCTCTCTTTTTTTTCTCTCTTTTTTTCGGCCGGGATTGCTCTGCTAGCTTCGTTGTCTGTGCAGCCCCACGTTCAAGCTGTTTCAATTCAACACCCAATGGCTGTGTTGTGTGCTTTGGTCCATGCGACTGACTTGCATTGTCAGTTCTCATGCCAACCTAGACGCCCCGCGACTCGAGCAGAGCAGTCGAAGCCCAGCGAGAAGAAGCGAAACGATGGAGAACAAGGCGG
Organism: Thielaviopsis populi; assembly: GCA_017591655.1. Lineage (NCBI taxonomy): Eukaryota > Fungi > Ascomycota > Sordariomycetes > Microascales > Ceratocystidaceae > Thielaviopsis > Thielaviopsis populi. The sequence goes on along the minus strand of JADILG010000181.1, from coordinate 5,319 downwards.
GACAGGACAGGACAAGACAGCGAAGCTTGGTCTCAAGAAAAGAGAAGGAAAAAAAATGAAAATATAAATATAATTGATTAGTTAAATAATTAAATAAATAAAAATAAATCAATAAAAAAGCGGATTTGGAGAAACAAGAAAAAAAAGTCGGTTGCATAGGTTTTGGGGTAGAGGAAGAAAATCGGCAACTGCGATCTTGCTATGACGGAATGACAGTTCAGTCACTGAGGCAATTGCCTCGCATGCACCAACAGTTCAATTGCTGCATTTGATCTCGATCAAAAAGACAGACCCTAACAGCACATGCGGTAGTACTAGGGTTACACACAGACCTTGTACTCTGTATTCACACGATGCACCACCCTCTCGGGCCTATGTGTTTTGTGCAAGTGATTTCCAGGGGCAGGGCAACAGGTCTCATAGCACTCAAGCGTCCATCAATATCAATCAATGTTGCTGTCTTTGTTTCTTGTCTTATCCAATTGTTCCTCTGGCTCTAGTGCGCCCCCCCTCCCCCCCCCCCAAGGTCTGCAGGTTTCTGGCTGCCTGGCCTGGCCTGGCCTGGATTGGCCTTGGGTCGGCTGCTTTGTTGGCCTTGTTTGCACTTTTCCGCTTCTGAAATATCAAGGGATCAGATCAACAAGTGTCCCGAGTTTGACCATACTAGTCCGCAACGATAAGCCGGGATGGTGCTAATTAGGGACGTTGACAACGAAATTAGGAGCTGATAAGTAAACAAATGCAAGCAACATGAAAACATATAAACAAACGAGCCAGCGGTTTTGGGGGTCAAAGAGTCTGCTCGAGCCCGGGAACAGGTGATGATTTCTCTGCTCTGGACGCTGTTGGGCTGTTGGGCTGTTGGGCTGTTGGGAGAGCGGGAGCGCGAGAGAGTCGGTCTTGTGCTGGATGCAGTCTCTATAGTGTGAGACGAAGCCGGTGAACTGCTTGCTGCTGCATAACATGCTTGCTGTCCTCGACTGGTTGTGCCTGGTGATGGTCGATATAAGCCAGACGCACAACGCTAGAGCATCCAGAGGTTGTCGAAAAGATGTCTCGTCCGCTGCAGTTTGGAGCTCTCTCACTTACACGCTGATATGCATGTGCATGTAAGCTACAACCACACCCAGCACTCAGCACTCAGAATTCACTGGCTCTACGAAGAACAAGAGACAAAAACGTAACAGAACGGATGGTTATATTCTCCCATCCAGACACGCAACATGCATATGCACGCACATGCAAAGCACTCAGATGTGCTGTGCACTGCACGGGATTGAGTATCTTACATGCACCAGGATTTTATGCAAATGCCCATTTTGAGTCGCTGCTCGCTGGCCAGTGTGGGATAGACCTCGACAGGCACCCAGGTACCTAGATACACACTTATACACGCTGGTATGCGCTGTATATACGCAGTGCGTGGTGTATAGCAGGCACAGGGCCCCCCTCCCTCCTCCTCCCCCTCTTACACTTGATGGGCCATGCTGGTAAATCGCTCGTCTTGCTCCTCGTCCTCTTCCTCCCCCCCACCCACTTATTGGCCGGCCATCCTGTCAGCTTGTTCTGCGCTGATCAGAGCCAAGTCAAGATAGGCCATAACGTACAGGGGATAGACACCTAAAACAGAAGTCTGAAGATAGAGTGCAACCCGGCCTGCCATTGTGCAAGCGCATTGATATGGATGCGCCAGCTAAGGGCCGCCACCAGGCCGGTGAAGTTTTTTTTTTTCTTTCTTCTTCTTCTCTTCCTCTTCCTTCTCTCGCCAGGGCTGGGATCGCGGCGGCTAGCCCTAGTATGTAGCTTATTTTTCCTGCTCCCTGGCCCTCTCGCTCTCGCTCGCACCTCCAGAATCGAGCATCGAGCAGGACAACTGGCTCGCCATCTGCCCTGACAGCTGAAGACATGGTGCGCTGGATATTGTTTGGATATTAGATACTTGGTGCTTGATCACCGGGGCATCCAACCCAGCAGTTAGTGTGTGGTCTTTGCGCTGTATGTAATGAGATGGACGCTTGATTCTCCAAAAAAATGTCATCACAGACAAGTTTATTTACCGTGCGCGTCATCCGTCATATACGAGGGCTGGCTTTCCTACACTCTTCCGCGCCCACTATCATGATCATGATGCTGTTTGGCTGCTTCCTTTTTGCTGTTCGTTTTCGTGCGAGATCTCGCCCGAGATGGCAAAAGTCTCTTGCATTCTAGATCCTTTTCCACTTGTATCTGGCCAATATCCCCATGAGCGGCCAAGGTTCATGCATATTCCTGCCGCAGTCCCCCAAAAAGTACACGCTTCCTGTCTTGCCCTTTTCCCTTCTAGTCTGGTCGTCTCTTCTCCCGCCCCTCCTCCGGCTTTTTCTTTTCCCTCTAGGCCGACTACGTACTCGCTCGTTACAGAGTTGCAGAAGCAGAACCATGTCTCTCATATGGCCGTTTCTCGGTCAATAAATACCCCATTTTGTTGGCAAAACGGCTTGCCTTGGACGGCTTGCCTTGGCACTGGCTTCAAGACATGATATCTCGTCTCCCTAGCTAGGCTTTTCCTTCTTTTGCTTTGTCACTCGAGCCTTGGCCCTGTTTAGTCCTCCTGAGCATGTCTCACCTTGGATGTGGTAAGAGCCGGGACGGCACTACCAACTTGGTCTGGTCTGATGGTGTCAAAATCCATGCGGTGGTCAGCGATGCACAAACACAACCCTAATACGGCAGTATAACCCTATATATATAAGTCGCCACGCTCCCGCCCACGCCGGTGGCCAGAGGATGCTCCGGGACGAGATGTTTCTCCTTGTTCCTCTATTTTTCCTGCTGTAGGTCCTATTCTGGGCGGCGCTTGTACCAGGGAGCCAAGAATAAGCCAAGGTCCAAGGCAAGAGAAGCAAAGCAGAGCAAAGAAGACTAAGCACGGGGAACAGGCAAAGCAAAAGACACCAGAACGAGCCCAAGAGACCAAAAAGAGACCAAAACGAGACCAAAAAAGACACCAAAAGACACCACAAAGACACCAAAAAGAAGCACCAAGGAAGCCGGCCAGAACATGGACAAATAGGAGCACCCTGAAGGCTGCCAAGACGCCTTCGCCTGCGTCCGGACCACGTCCCCATATGACATGACAGAGGGTCACGATTGGCCACCGCCGGCATGGTCTATTCGTGGAGAACGAACTAGAAGCAGGCAAAGAAGAAAGCTTTGACACCGCTGAATGACTGGCCACGACTGAACTGATAATGGGCCAGCAGGATGGGGAGAAGCAAGGAAGACGCACATATGGAAATAGGAAAAATAAGAGGTGCCGTCGAGGAGATAGCAGCGGAGGTATCAGAGAGGAATTTTCTTTTTCCTTTTTTTTTTCTTTATTTTTTCTCTTTTTTTCTTCCTTTCCCCCCCTTTTTTTTTCCTTTTTTTCATTTTTTTTTCATACACATTCACCTGGTTTCCGCTCACTTGCGCAATGAAATCATGCTGCCGTTACTTTTGTAAAGACAACAATGGGATTTCTCAGACGGGCTGGGCTCCATGCTGCTGGTGTTCGCTGTAGGCGGCTGGGTTCTCATTTTTCTTCACTTCAGCACACTTTACTGCTTGCGTCATTTACAGGGCCCTATAGGCTGTGGTGGCAGCTGTGCAAGTGCACTGACTTGGAGAGTATTGAAGTTTTTTTCTTCTCTTTTTCCCCTTCTTTTTTCTTCCTTTTTTCTTCTCTTCCCCCCCCCTTCTTCGCCCTCGGCCGTCTGCTTCCTTTTACGTACCGCCTGTCTTTGAAAAGTCAAGCTCTTCTCCGTAGCTTATTTCACTTTTCATTCCGTTTTGCTTCCAAAGTCAGCTAACATGAAGACAGACTACAGTCTTGGCAGGGCAGAAGAATAGCAGCCGTAGTAAGAAAACACAGTTAGAGAACACTGAGGCTCTAGACGCCGCTGACATCATCGTCGTGCCGTCAATCGTTTCTGCCTGTCTATGCCGAGAATAATGCAACATCTTGTACATCAGTCTCATATGCCTCCCACCGGGAAAAACGATGGCCGGCCGTGTGAGCATGGAGAGCAAGACGGCTTAGTTCAATATCTCTCGTCCTTCTGGCATCCGCATACTTGCGAACCCTTCGCTTGCTACTAGCTGGCTTCTGTGATCTTCGCGGGCGCTCACATTGTCATTGTTGACTCCATCTACTCGGTCCTGTTTCAACTGCGTTGTATATACCCCACAAAGGAATATCAACAAAAAAGGGCTCTCCTGGGGTAATGAGCCACAAACGAACAAGACCGCCGCCTGCTCATCCTCATGATCGTCTCGCCTCTTTGCCTCACGGGGGATGAGATTTCCCACATCCGACTTATCTGGTTGGGATGCGACATGCTACTGAGCGAATATACACACAGTTATTTATTGTATGCACGGTCAGGCAGCTACAGATGGAAACATGGGCAGTTCCAATTGGCAGGCCAGCTTCAGGAAAAAAAAATCTTCCTGGTTCGCGTACAGAGAGATATCAAATGCCGCCGCCGCCGCCGCCACCACCACCACCACCACCATCACTACTATCAAACATGCCACAACGCCATACTTGACAAAATCCACTCATCCCCCCCCCCCGTTTCATGTGTTGCTGGTGCTGGTGCTGGTGCTGTTGCTGTTGGTGATGATGATGATGAGGTCGTTGTTGTTTTAGGTTAGGTTGGCCAACCCAGCCTTTCAATTTCATGGAAAATGCTGTACCGTGTGCGTACGGTGTAGCATACAACCAGGCCCGCAGGCCACGCAGACCGTGCGGAAGCAGTATGCGTACGGTGACACTGGGATTTCTTTTGGCCATGGGCTTCCTTCCTTTTCTGTCTGTTAGTCGCCTATTCGCCCAGTTCTGGTGCTACTTTCCTTCTTATTCCACATAAGGAGCAGTTGCCGAACGCCGGATCTTTGCGTCATGATAATTCCAGCGAAGAGCGACCGACGAAAGCTTTGGCTGTCGCTCTTGCCAAATTTCCCCTTCCAATCAGAAGCACACAAGTAGGAACCCTGTACGCGGCTTGACCTAATAGGAAATTGCGCGCAACAGCGGAAACTCATATCCGGAGTTCCCACGCAGAGTCGCTGTCGCCGATGGAATTATGCAGTTGCCGTCCGTCGCAGTTGCAGCAGTTGCAGTCCCAGAAAGTTGCAGTTGCATCGTTGCTGATCTCCACCAGCTTGACCGCCTTCTACATTTGATTTGATGCCGCAGCTTCCTCCCCCCCCCCCCCCCCCCCCCCCCCCCTCCCCCATTTTTCTTCTCGGTTTCTCTCTCTTCTCTTTTTCTCCCCCTTCTTCTTCCTATTACTT